>CAIGRP010097215.1:0-24592 GCA_903798385.1 Fraxinus cuspidata
AAAAAAAAAATGAAATGAAAATGTGGTTATTGGCCCCACATGACCCCCATGCGACTCTGCCCCTAAATATAATCTTATATGAAAATTAATTCATAGGGTTCAAATAACAACGAAAGATTAAAAATTATAGCATCAACCCAGCCACATACTATGTTAAAATGTTATATCTGATTGACCCATGCCCATGAGATCAGAGGCGGATCTAAGAAAGTCGTTCAGTGTAGGCACATTTTAATTGACGTCAATCCTTGAGTTTTTGGTTATGAATTCAATGATGATAAGAATATAAAATAATATTACAACAACATTAAAAATTACATAATTTATAAATTACAGCGTCTCACAACCAAATAGATAAATATGTGATGACCTTTTTCAGCCGTAACGACATATAATGCTGGAGTTGTTAATTCACTTATCATCGAACCCAAATTTTCCCAATACAGCATAAAGAAATTTCCACGATCATATGCCCTATCCATATCAAGCTTTACAGCCACAATTTCTTTGGTCTTTTCATCTATACGAACTAAATATCTCCTGAGCCAAAAGAGTATTTTCACTAATCAATCTACCCTTTACAAACCCACTTAGACATGATGAGATCATTCTTGGTAATAAAATTCCAAATCTATTCTTTTGGATCTTTGCAGCAATTTTATTAACATCATGTTGACCCCTTTCTTTCGAAAATGCATTTTGAAATAGTGATTTGATGGAGAATGTGTGATTAAAAAAATGGGTTTGCGTATAATATTATTTTATTGAAAAATGTGTTGTTGAAAATAAGAGAGAGAAAAATATATTTTAAAAAAATGAGGACCAAACAAGGGCTCAATAGATATCAAAGACTAGTATGTCCGAATTCACCTCAACTCATGAGCATTTTCTTTCTTTGGAGTCATTCTTGTTAAAATTGTAGTAATTCCTCAATCAAGTCATTTTCCATGAAAAAAAATTTCAAAACAGCAAGCATTAGATCATTAGAAATAACATTACAACATTTCTGATAAAAATATAATATATCCATCCGGGCCAGCCACACTGTCTTTATCAATACAGATGGCAGCCTCTTTTATCTCCTCCAATGAAGGCATTTGGTTCAGCATCACATCCTCCAGTAGCTTTCAGTTCTGCCTACAAATGAGTTTCATAAGAATCACAAAATTGATACATCATTTTAAATCAAACATAGGACCCAAGAAAAGATTAATTGGTGACTCATATTGATTTTAGGTTCAAATGAAATTAAAATGTGTTAAAAAGAAAAGAGAAACGAGAGGGCTTTCCAAGCTTCACCTTCTGCCTACTGTTGAATCGTTGATCAATGATCGAATCGACTTCTTTTTCTTCACGGCTTCACCAATTCAAGGTTTAGTGGTAAGTGGTTCACGCCTCTTCTTCCAAAAAGGAATCACTACTATGCTGCTGTTGATGGTGTCGATGGAAGTAAGGTGTCACCATGTCAAGGGCTTATAGAGACTAGATTGAGAGGCTAATGAATGGCTATGCACTGCCTTCGTCTGTTCGTCTTCCTATTGTCGCATATCAGCAGATGAATGACATAATGGGTACCAGGAAAAAATTGAGATATATTGGATTGCTCATTTGGGTTTACTCTTGGGTTGGGCATCTGGTAGTGGTAGGCTAAAAAAATTGGCTCCTAAAAGTTTGGGGCATGCCTGTGCCGCATTGGTTCTTAATAGGCTTCGCCCTTGCATGAGATCCTTGGTGTGATTGAATCACAAAGGATGAATTATAGATAGACAGTTTTGTTATACTTGGCCACCAAAACTCCAAACTAAGCTTACGTGGTAGTTCACATAATCAAGTTGACGAAATCAACGAAGGCCCCGATTAGTCGGAGTGGTAAGGGAAGAAGTGGTGAAGTCAAAGAAAAGACTTTGACGCTCTCCAAAACGAAAACATCCATTTCGAAGCTCTCCACGTCGAAGACATCCATTACGAAGCTCCCTTTGGCCGATGCCCCTGCTAGCTCTTAGAGGATCTGTAGGCAATCTGTAGAAATGATTGATGTAACGTTTATAATAATGAATTTCAAGTCTGTTAGCCTAGGACATAGGACGGCTAACACGTTATCAATGTATTAAATGCGTAGCAGACTAGTGATGTGATGTTTCAAAATGGGAGATGAGGTCACGTGATTTTTATCCAACGATTACCACTTTAGCCAGAATTCTATAAATAGCAACTCTTGTAACGTATGAATCTAATGCAATTTTTTACACTTAAAAGACATTCTCGATATTCTCTAGTTTATTTACTTTATTTTAAAAAATTTTTTTTTAATTGAGTTGTTAATAATTGATGACTAATATGCAATCACATTTAATCATGCACTTCTGAAGGTAGCATGGACAGTGCCTCTAGAGCCAGTTCATCATTCCTCTTTGACAAGGAGAGCTTCATCAGGGGAGGTACTGCGTCTGAAGAAATTGAGGTGTCGCTCAACAACCTCCATTTCTTGGAAGACTCCTACCTCGGAGGCTCCACTGAAGATGGTTTCTTTTGTCTCCCTCGCTACAACAATAGATGCTGCCATCCACTTCTCCCCTACTTCGAGGGGGTAAATTGACAGTTTACCCTCCCTCTTCAGTAGAAAAGAATGTAAATTTTTTTTTGGGAACCTCTTCAACCTTGTTCTTCCCCCTGTCCTTTGGAGGGGTCGTCCATCACCGTCACGGTCAATAGCTTCCTTGCTGACATTCTCTACTTTGTCCAACACCTACTTGGCAGCAGTAGACGAGGGCTTGAACCCCTTCTTCCCAGCTATGGAGGTTGCGGCTAGGATGGAAGCCATGTCTGGGGATGAGTGCTTCTTCCTTTCAAAATTTTCTTCAAACAAAAGGAAAACATGATCAGTATGAATGTTACTCTACAAAATGTAAAGGAAATTTTTCAGTGTTACCTCTTTAGGCCATCATCCGAACTCTTCAAAAAATAGAAGAGCAACTATTAGTCGTTCAAACTCTAGATAGGATAGATGAAGAAGGTAAATTCCTCTACAACACCCAACTCCGCCTGGGTCAACTCGAAGTGATCAACCGATCCTACAACATATATAAAAGTTAGAATCAAATTAATTGCAAGACAAAGACAGCTAAAGGTGGGGACACTCACGAGCTTCGGAGTAGGTGGTTGGAGCTGTCACGTGAGGGACGTTATCACCCTCACACGTCTGTTACTGTCACATCACCCATAACTAGGTCTCCTACTATCATTTAATGGATGAAGGAATGCCTATGACGAATGGGGAGTGTACCCCCACGGATGCAGGGATCACCAACACTTGAAATCCCCTTTTCCTATTACCCTAGGTTAGAAAATAGATTAGAAGACGTGGAGGAGCACATCCTCGCCAAGCGAGGTCTCTTTCCATAAGAAATAGGTCCCCACTAGCTGAGCCCAAGCATTGGGACGAGTTGGGTAGGTGCCAGTCCTGTATGACCTAAGGATAACTCTAAAGAAAGGGTGAAGGGGCAGACGAAGTCTCTCCTTCAGAAGAAACTCACTAATAGCCACAGACCTCTGCCTAAGAAAAAGGGTTCCCTCATCAGGAGATAATGCTAACAACTCTATTGTATAGGGTATGTAGTACTTCTCCCTAATATCTATCAGATTGGTAGCAAATACCTTTGAAGAAATCTTAGCTGCCCCCCAACCCACACCATAATCTAGATGGCCCTCCCTCATGAGCAAGACAACTTTAACCAGCCCTAATGGCGTGTCAAAGGTAGGCAATGGTGGTTATAGTAACCCACATCTCAGAAGCTATTGTCCTAATGTCAGCCTTCTCCCCAGAAGATGAAGAAGAATTTAAATTCAAAATGAAAGAGAATATTCGTCGAAAGATACTTACGGAATTCAATTACAACACAAATACCGAATTTCTTAAGAATAGTTGGAAAAGAACGATGACTATAAGCAAAATTGCAGAAGGCTCAAGAGCTTTTGGGAGTTTTTTTTGGAGTTTGATTTCTTCTTTTTGCCAAAGTAAAGAATGATGTTTCACAAAATCGTAGCGTTTTATAGGTGAGGGTCATCAACATCAACCGTTGGATTTGAATCCGAACTATCTAATCGCTCATTTAAGATTCAATTTAAGCCACCTATAACGTCTTTTGTTTCATATTTTACGGTTCAGATTATTACTAGTTGCTTGTGCCAGTCATCATTACTAATTAAATATGGCAACGTTTGCGTATATGGAAAGTTGAACTGTTTTAGTTGTCTTTTCTTGAAAACGTATAGGACAGCAAATCATTTGGGTGCAATAACTAAGGATGCCTCGTTTTCCTAACATTTCAAAAAACATATCTCATCAAAGTCAATACATTACATCCTCAGCTAACAGCAGAAGCATCCCACTTCAACCCCAACATCAATCGCTTCAGCAAAGGCCTCAGCTGCTCCAAATCATTCCTTCAGGGCAAACAACCTTAGCTATATGAACATCAATTCACCCTTCCCAACCTTTTTTTTTAACATAAGCAGATTCGAAGTACACAGTTTCGAACAACAAGAACTTCAACTCCATCTTTACAATTTCAGTAAATCACAAGGCGAAGATTTTCCCTATTTCAAAGTTCCAGACAACATCCACGATAAGTATTTTGAGCAAATCCTAAATTTCGTCATTCTACTTTCAAATTCAAATTCTAATATAAATATTTATATTTAGACTTGATGGACTATTGTATTGTTGTAAAACTAACTACTACTAGAAAATAACCACCATAACAAAAAATTTGATAAGAGAAATTCATGCATCATATGAATAATCATATAGAGATTTGGGGGACTATTGTTAGCCTCATAGCCGAATCTCCAAACTAAGCTTACGCGGTAGTCCACGTGGAGACATAAATCAAGTTGATAAAGTCAATGAAGACCTCGAATTGTTAGACTGCAAGGGAAAGAAGTGGCAAAGCTAAAGAAAATATTCTGAAGCTCTCCATGCCTTAGACATCTATTTTAAAGCTCACTTCGTTGGCTCTCAGAAAATCTGCATGCAATCTTTAGGAATGATTGATGTAATGTTTGTAATAATGAATGTCAAGCCTGTCGCCTAGGACCTAAGGTAGCTAACACGTTGTCAACATATTAAATGTGTAGCAGGCTAGTGATGTGATTCTTCGATCTAGAAAATGAGACCATATGTTCTTATATAACTGTTACTATTTCGGCCAGAACTCTAGAAATAACAACTATTGTAACTTATGAATCTAATGCAACTCTTTACACTAAAAAGTCACTCTTCATATTCTCTAACTTATTTATTTGATTTTAGATCATCTTACTTTAACTAAGTTGTTAATAGTGTTAAGATTTGAGATTTCATCTTAAAATGTCAACCCTATTAAGAAAAGTAATTCAAACTCTTATAAATTGGTATATGTTTTCACCTTTATTCGATGTAGGATTTTATCCCTTAACATGCTCCCTCAAGATGGTGGCTCGTTTAAGCAGACCAATCTTGAAATCTGTGTGCTCAATTTTTTTGAGTCTTAATCGGATCGAGTACTTGTTGGAGTTTAAAGGGCTCTGATACCATGTTAAGATTTGAGATTCTATTTTAAAAGGCCAACCCTACTAAGAGAAGTAGCTCAAACTCTTATAAATTTGTCTATATTTTCATCTTTATTCGATGTGGAAGTTTATCCGTTAACAAATAGTTGATGATTAATATGCAATCACATTTAATCATGTCATCAGTGTCTGGACATTTGTGTCTTACGTGTTGGAGCATCTCCCACATTCATATATAATGATCCCGTCTGACCAATTTTTTGGTCAAAACGTGTTGGAACTTAGTTAGGTGGATGCGAGTGGATCGGGCGTCTGTTGTCCAATTTATTTTCGCAAAAAGTGTGGTCAAAAAGTTTTAATATGAAAAATAAAATCTAAGTATGTTTTAAAGGCAAGTGATAAAAAGATCTATTAGGGTTCATGTCAAGTCATGTGATTACTTAAATAAATATTTTAAAACAACTTTGGGAAAGAAAATAAAAATATGTATGACGATATACCTCGTACTTGTAAATCTTGTGAATTTGAAAACGGATTTTACCTAGAAAATGAAAGATTCATGAGCTTCACTTTTGACCAGATTGTTTGATGCCTGATCTGTATGCAAATTATTTATGTGTTTCTGTGCATAGTATAGATTCAGTGCTTTTTATGCTTTAAATTTTGGTTTTTGCAGCCTTTTCAAGATTTATTTTTAACCATTAGATTAGCATCAAATCCCTAGATCAATTCTGATGATGTGGCTATCTGTGGTTTAACTTTCTGCTACTGCTATAACCAATTCAGTGCCACCCCCACCAAATGCTGGGTCTGACAGAAAATAGTAAAATAAATTAGGAATTAAAGTAGTATTTTAATATTGTTTTAATTCAACAATTAATTCTGAATGAAAAGGACTTTACACAAGAAAAAGGACTCTAAAATGCAATTACGAAAAGAAAACTGACGATATAGTTGAAGGGCTATTCCTGTAAATACCACAACTAACTGGGAAATTGAGAGTGTGCATCATAACTAAGTAGGAGTGTCAACGAGTCGAGTCGAGTCAAAATTCAAAAATGGTCGAGTTTTTTTTAACCCGAGATGAGCCAAACAAAAGTTCGACAAAAAAATTGAGGCTCAACCCGAGCTTTCAGCTCGGGGCTGAGGCGGACACAAACCGAGCTAGCTAGCTCTTTTTTTTTTTTTTTACTACGTATTGTCTTTGCAACTTGTCATAGCTACCTCCACAGTCAGCTGTATCTTTTTTTTTTTTTTTAATGTAGCCTGTAACATTTTTGTTTTAATTTTTTTTTTAATGAAACTCGGCTCGGCTCGTCCGGGCAGAAAATGGCCCGCGGCACGGGCTTGCCTGTGTGGCGTCGGGCCACACGAACTGGCTCGGGCTCTAGCCGATGTCCCAAAATGGGGCTTAGTCCGAGCCTCGACTCGATGGTCCCGAGCCACGGGGCGCCCGAACCGACGAGCATCTTTGACATGATTATATCTAAGATATCGTAAATCGAAATTGAGAGTGCCAAAACACTTGTGTTTTTGAGGGTTTTTGAATTAATATTATCTGGTCGTTGAAAGTAATTGGCCAGAAAATTAATCAAATACTAACATTTTTAACGATGCAGTGACCTATGTAATGATGTGAACTGTAAACACAACCATATTAAAACTTTGATAGAATAAAATTTCCTTTTATTCACATAATACACTTCAAATTGACACCTGACCTTCTAAACCATTACGATATAGACAAGGAGAGATTGATTGACCTTTGAGTTTAGAATAATTATATCCATTAAAAATTGATATCGAAATCAACCCAACTCGCTTCGAATATTGCGAGGGGTTGGTCCGTCAATTATGATAGCCATGACAGGTTAGATTTTTCAACCTTGTGCAACCAATAAAGATGGATTGATTAGCTCCATTTACAAAAACATACTAGCAAGTTCTACTTGTAAAATGCGTCTTTAGATTTTTCAAGCAGTTAAATAGTGTAATTTTCAAATGCTACATCGACGACAGTATCTATTTTTTTAAATTAAGTATCAATAGAGTTGGCCTAGCTAAGCTTGTTTAGCCTGCAATATTATTCTTGTCCATATATTTGGAAAATGATTCGAGCTAGGCTCAGTGTATATTTTAAATCGGTCAGTTGATGCACTCTATGAATCTAAGGATGTGTTTGGGAGTTTCAGGATAGCGGTTATAAACTTTTTTTAAAGTATCGATTTTGAGTGTTTATGAGTGGATCGATTTTAAATGGTTTTAATAGAGGTTTTTAAGAATAGTCCAATATATGCTTGAGAATTTATTATCCATCGGTTATGAATTTTTTTAAAAAAATTAAAATTACATATATGTCCCTTATAGTGAAATTTTCAATTTATAGTTGCTTGTATGAATTTTTTTTTTTTATTCATAAGAGATATTTTTACTTATAGGTAATTTTTTACATATAAATAAATATTTAACTTTATTTAATGTTAAGTTAGTATTTTACAATTATAAATTAATTATGTACTTTTAAATAATTTTACACAAAAGTAAGTTTTTTCTTATAAGTTACTTTTATGTTTTATAAGTGAATTTATTTTTTCTTATTGATTGTATTTTTACTTTATAAACAAATTTTTAGACAAAATTAATTTTCATCTTATAAGTAATATTTTACTCATGAGAAATTTTTTTATTATAATATAATTTTTTACAAATAAATAATTTTTAGTTAATATATTTTTATTTATAAGTTAGTTTTACAAAATATATTGATTAAAAATAATTATTTTATGAATGATAGAATTAGAAGAGACTATAAGAAACGGTCAAAAACCATCAATTGGGTGGGTTGAGACAACCGCTCAAAATTATATTATACCATTTTGGGTGATTTTTAAACAATTCAAAATCGTGCCCGAAAAAACTAACAAGCACATGTTTTTCCAATTCCTCATAAATGGTGTCACTCAAAATTCGTCAAAATCGAAAAAAAAAAAAAAAAAATCTCCCAAGCAGGCCCTAAGCTCCGAATGCATATATGTGAGTCAGTGTGAATTAATCCATTCATTTTAACACCTCTATACATATTATTTAATACGTATAATACGACCAATATACCGTCCTATTTGGCATGTTGAGTTGATCGGTTGGTGGCCTGTGGACATGCTATTATTACTTTTCACCGTTGCATTTTTTTCTACCTCCTTTTGTTCTGTTTTAAGAACTCAAATGGAAAACGGATCTACGGCCAATTCACTCGGCAAGATTTGGAGACTTCCTAAGAATTTTAAAGTTTAATTCATGTAAGATAATTTAAATCTTTTTGACTTCCGTGATATGCGTATATGGTTTTGTTGTATGATATTGTAACAAGTAATAAAATTGTGTAAATCAATTATCGTTTTTACGAAGATTGTATTAAACGAAGAAATTGATTAATTTTAACTTTACTTGAGTATTTGAATTTTTAGTTGATTCTTTTTAAGTTAATACTAGCCAAGCAATGAAAATTAACTGACTAGGAGTACTTGAGTAAGTTTTATAAGATTGAAGTCTTATGATATCCGATTTTATCATAGTTAATTCACTTGAATTTCATTTTCAAGTTGTGAAAATCGACATTCTTGTAGACAGTCAAGTAAGGGATGAAAAAAATACAATTTATTGAATCTCGTACATGAAGCATCTAGGTGACCTCGTCTTCTTCTTCTTACCCTTCTTTCCAAACCCTCGTCGTGGTCAAATCTCGTTAACGTCCTAATTTCACTTGAAAAATGTGCAAGTTTGGTTGATTTGGGACAATAACTCCTTACTCACAAGTACAAAAAAAATTTACATTTTCATTTTTGCACGAGCAAAATTCATTGACCCTTTTGAACTTGCAGATACAAGCAAAATTGTTCTTCTAATTTCTTAGGTGCAAAACTCATTAGAAGTTACAACGTTTTCTTCTTTCGATGCTTGCTTGTGCAAGACATATTTCTTGTTATATAATTATTTGTTGTTCAAAATTTGGGCCATTTTTAGGTTGAAATGTGAATGAATTAATGATGAATTGGAAGACAATATTAGATGGTTTCTGCTTAATCATGCATACGCATAGACTAAATGGCCATACATACGCACGGCCATGTCTGCAAAAGACAGAGACATTTTTTTATTCTGCCATGCATACGCATAGTTCAAAAATTTAGTCGTTGGGCTGATTTGTTGATTTGAATTTCTGGTGTTTTATTTTTGTGGAGAGTTCTCAACTTTTCACTATTGTTTAGAGTTTTTCGTGATATATTGTTAGAAATCTATAAAATCTAAATATGTTTTAAAGGCAAGTGATAAGAAGATCTATTAGGGTCTATGTCAAGTCGTGTTATCAATTAGTTAAATCAGTATTTTGAAACAACTTTGGGAAAGAAAATAAAAAATTTATATTACACCTCGTACTTATAAATCTCGTGAATTTGAAAACGGATTTTACCTAGAAAAGGAAAGATTTATGAGCCTCACTTTTGACCAGATTGTTTGATACGATTTGTATCCAAATTATTTACGTGTTTTTGTGCAAGGTATTTACGATTCAGTGCTTTTTATGGTTTTTGCAGCCTTTTCAAGATTTACTTGCTGTAAGCATGCGTATTGCACGTCTTATATACGGAATGAATGATATGTGTAATATTTTTAAAGTAAGGTAATTAATAATGTTACAAATAAAATTGTTAAAGAATATATAAATATAATGTGAAAATGTTGAATAAATTAAAATGTAATATAGTTTACTTATTTGTTTATGCTAGATATTGGTTGGACCCCTATTTTGAACCATTACAGCGGTATCGACCAGCTTTTGGTATAGATGGACACGAAGAAAAATCGAATTAAGAGGTATACATTTGACTAAGTTTAAAATGTTTACTTATAAGCAAACTAAAGATAGATAAATGATTTTCAAAATAAAAAAAATTACTCATTTTATCTGTAACATAAACTTTTTTATCTTAAAAAGTAAAAACAAGAAAGTACTTTATCTAAACACATTTAGAAACAAAAATACGTACTAATCATGGTCGCATATTAATTTATAACAATTTTTTTAAATTTAAAACCAAAGTTACATTCAAAACAGATATAGAAGTGAAAAATCTTAAAACAGAAGTTTCATTTTTCTTTTGAATGGAATTAACACAAGGGGGCATGAAATTTCCTGCCCCGTTGCCATCTCTAGTTTGATTCCTATTATTTTCAAAATATATTTTTCTCTCTTTTCTTTTCAACCACACATTCTTCATTAAAATAATATTATATGCAAATTCGAAACTTTTCCATATTCTTAACTACTCAATCTCTATCAATCTATTATACCAAAATACATTTATAGCCAAATGTGAGACTCAAACAGGCTACCAATAAGTAACTGGATTACCATCATTTTTTTATGCTTTTACAAAAATAAACATGCAATAATAATAAAATACACAATACTATATAAATTATTTTTTAGAACACATAATATTAAATTTTATTAATACTTATAAATTTAGTTTTAATAATAAAAAAAATAAGTTATTGAGATGCAAAACTTGTATTTAATGGGGGGATACAAATATGGGAAGGGCAAGAAACTCCTAATTATCAGGAGTAATTAATAAAATTTTTAAGATTGATGGATAATTTCTTCCATATTCGAATTTTTCCTTCCTAATTATCGATCATATTTAAGTAATATTTTCTTACAATTTATTGTTATTTGTATTTAAATAGTTATATTATCTATTATATTAATTAAACGTATAATTTATAATCTTTGAATGAAAATGTTGACAATGTTATATAAGGACAAAATGGTAAATTGAACATTTCTCATCAATCTCCACATTTTATTTTTATATATATTGTAATTATAATATAATTATATAAGTAACGTTGATTTTAAGTGAAGCTCACGTATATACACAATAAAGGTGACATTAATAGATTAATTACAATTTAACTTCATGTAATCTCCTTTTTATATATAGAGTTCATTTTTCATATTGGAGTATTCATAATTTTATATTAATTAAATTAAGTTTAATCACTTAAACTTAATGTGTGTGTGTGAGAGAGCTTCCATTTTAAGCAGTGAACTTAATTTAAATAATGTAAAATTCTAAGTACTTATAAAACAATGAGCATTGCACTTAAATGGATATTAAATATATAAGGACAGAATTAACATATAGCAAAATACATGAGGGTAAAATTTATATTTAAAAGTTTCTCCTCAATCTTTAATATATTGTTGATTTTTAACCATTAGATTAGCATGAAATCCCTAGATCAATTCTGATGATGTGGCTATTTGTGGTTTATTGCACTAAACTTCCTGCTACTAATCTTACTATTTTTGTTTTGTTTTGTTTTGTTTCAATTGCGCTCAATCAAAATGCGCTTGATGCGATTTTTTCCAACACCCTGATGCTCAGGTTTCTCGATAATTGTAGAAAGTAGCTGGCCAGAAAATAAATCAAATTCTAATATTTTTAACGATGCACTGACTTATGTAATGAAGTAAAATGTAAATACAACCATATTAGAACTTGGATATAATAAAATTTCCTCTTATTCACATAATACACTTCAACTTGATACCTGCACCTCTAGATCATTACGAAATGGACAAGGAGAGAATGTTTGACCTTAAACAATGTATTCGATATGTTGAATTAGTGGTGTACAATTGGATAAGCGATTCAAGTCCAAAATAATTCAATCCATTAAAATTGGATTGGTCTGGTTCATATTATATTTGAAAATGATTCGAGCTATAGGCTCACTATATATTCTAAATCGATCGGTTCACGATCTCTGTGAATCTAAGCTGCGAATACATGTATGTGAGTGAGTGAGTGTGAATAAATCCTTTTTAACAACTCTACACGTATTATTTATTACGTATAATACCGCCACCAATATACCGTCCCGTTTTGGCGTATTGAGTTGATCTGTTGGTGTCCACAGGACAGGCTATTATTACTTTTCACCGTTGCATTGTTTTCTTCCTCCTTTTGTTCTGTTTTAAGAACACAAATGGAAAACGGATCTACGGCCAATTCACTCGGCAAGATTTGGAGTCTTCCTCGGAAACAAAATTTCAAATGGAAAAATAGTTTAGCTCCTGCTTGGTAGGGATTAAAATCAGATTTTTATTAGAATTTGGTAAGAGCTGATGGGTTTGTGATTGAAAAGTTGTAAATTTTATGAATATGTGGTTAAAATTATTTATTAACTTTGACTCCAAATATATATTAAAATGAATAAACGCGCAAACTTTCTCACCGTTTAACTTTCCTTTTTCTTTTAATATTTTATTCATGCAAAATAATTTAGATCTTTTTGACTTCCATGATATGCGTAGATGATTTTTGTTGTACAATATCGTAACAAGTAATAAACGTGCATAAATCAACTATTGTTTATACGAAGATTGTATTATGTGAAAAATTTGATTAATTTTAACTCTACTTGAATATTTAAATTTGAAGTTGGTTCCTTTTAATCAATACTAGCCGAGCAATAACAATTAATTGGCTAGGAGTACTTGAGAAAGTTTGATAAGATCAGAGTATTAAGATATACGATTTTATCATAGATAATTTAGTCGAATTACATTTTTAAGTTGTGAAAATTCGCATTCATGTAGACGGTCAAATAGGGAATGAAATAATTTGTTGAATCTCGTACATGAAGCATCAGTATGGCTCGTCTTCTTCTTCTTACCTTCCTTTCCAAATCCCTGTTGTTGTCTTCATCTTTCTTTTCGGTACTCAAATCTTGTTAAAGCCCTAATTTCACTCGGAAAATGTGTAAGATTGACTGATCCGGGACAATAACTCCCTACTCACAAGTACAAAAAAATATTTATATTTTCATTTTCGCATGAGCGTGAGCAAGATTTATCGACCCTTTTGAACTTGCAGGTACAAGCAAAATTGTTCTTCTAGTTTCTTAGGTGCAAAACTCATTAGAAGGTAGAACATTTTCTTATTTTCATGCTTGCTTGTGCAAGACATATTTCTTTCGAATCTCACACTTGCGAGATTTCCCATTAGCTTTCTTGCCTTCACGCATCAATGCATCCATATCATTTTAGTTTCCACCTTAATTGTGCAAATTTCATCCACGCATGGAGTCATTTCTAAAACACAAAACACACCAAAATAAGCCCTTATTTGAGTCTAATTTTAACAAAATAATGGGTTTTATAACAATGATTTTTTTGAAAATTGTATGGTTAAAAATTAGGGAAATTTTTTGAGTTTATGTGCAAATTATTTCACGGATAGAATGAGTTGTTGAAACTGAGTTTGAAAAAAAAAATAGTTTTTGGATAATGGAACTCAAACTGGAGCTAAGTAAAATCTTGACTCAAACTACTAGCAAGGAATTTGCAAAGCCTGTGATGTGTTATTATTGAAGAAATAGATAGGTTCAATGTAAAACGTAAACAATTTAGCCTTTGTTTGGTTCATTATTTTCAAAATACATTTTTCTTTCTTTTATTTTAAATTATATTCTTCAATAAAATAGTAGTACAAGCAAATTCAAAACTTTTTCTTATTCTTTAACCACATATTCTCCATCAAATCACTACTCCAAAATATATTTTAGCAAATAATGGGGCTCAAACAAGTTCTTAATTACAATCAACTGACGTTGGCTACATCAAACTCAAACCAATTAAGAAGTTAGAAAATCAAAATATAATAATTGCTCATATGAAAAAATAAAAATAAAAAAATTGAGTAACAAATAGAGGATTTAAAATGTAAAAAAAGATGTCTATTTAACAAATTGATATCTTGTTGAATTACATTATTTAAAAGCTGACTATCTTTATGAACAACCTCATTTAAAGGATCAACACACAGAGAATACTCTTATATATATGTGCCCTTGGAAAAAGAAGAAAATGCGTCTCTCAAAAGACTATTCATTTGAACATCTTTTCATTTATTTTGACTATCAAGATGTTTGGTTTATTATGTTTTACTTTAGACTAGTTTTTCATTCTTGGTTCATTATTTTTCATCAAAATTGTTTTACTGATTTTTCAAAATGGTTTCAAAAATGGTTCAAATATTTTGAAATTGAAGAGAATATTTTACCTAATCTTGGTCTTCAAGGATTTGAACATTTTAAGAAAAAGGCAATAACATTTTTAAAACCTCAAGAAAATCATTTATTTCAATTTGCTCACAATATGAAGGTCTCATGGATATTCTGTTAGGACTATCAAATTGTTCAAAAATCAGGATCCGAGTATCATGTCAAAAAGGTTATTCGGAGACTTAAAGTAAAATGGTAGTCAAAATTCCATGAAACAAATTGTTGTAAAATAGGTGTTAATTCATGGATTCAAGAACAAAGAAATGTCGGTATTCCAAAGTTATCAAAGAAACAATTAGACAAAGGTGCCGACTTCTTCACAGAAAAGTCAAAATTATTGGCAATGTTAAGCCAATCAAAAACACCTAAAGAATTGCAAGTTATATCAGAAAAAATTGCGGCCCTTGTGGAGTCTTCATAAAAAAATCAGATACAAAAGACAACTCTTCTCAAACTAACTCATCAGATTATGAACAAACAATGAAGACATGTGATTTTGATTAGACAATATTGATGAACTAATTGAAGAAACTCAAAAACAGACTCCTTCAAAATGACTACATGGACTCAGTTATCTTGACGAATTACGAGACTACAAAATTCAAAGATCAAAAGAGACATTATTCAAAATGTGTATGTCACCAAACAAACTATTATTGTTCCCATTACCAATAGTCAAAAGTGGACAAAAAAACTTTAATATCTTTACTAATGTAAATTTCAAAAAGCATGGAGAAGTTGATAATTTGTCAAAAGTTGGTCAAAAGTTGTTGCAAAAGTTGTCAAGAGAAACTTCTCAATTATGGATACTTTATCAAAAGGTGATAAAATGGCATACAAACGTTATCTTCAAGATTCTTCAATCAAATTCAATTCGGTTTCAAGTTCGGAGCTTCAGCTATAAATAAAGGCAGAAGAGAATGAAACTCTTCAAGTGTAATAGAGCGGAAGATAGTACACTTCAAGAAAGTTTTTGAATTATCCTTGTAATTTTTAAGCTTTCTTTGAAAAATCCTTTCAATTGTAATTTTCAATTTTAAGTTTCAATTTTTAAATTGTAATTTCAAATTAGAATATTATCATTCTCTACTCCTCTTGTCTCTTTCCCGTGACCCGAACCTCCTTTGGTATCAGAACTATTTGAGAGTAGTGTGAGGAAATTGTGTCAAACTATTGTCTACATTGTCTCGAGGTTAGGTTGGTGTATGGCATGGATGTCAACTAAATAGCGTTCATCAGCCGTGTAGTTGGGGTAGGCATTTTGGTGGTCCCGTTGCTGCATCAATTTGTCTGAAGCATTTTGTTTTCAATAGTAAGATTACTGTTTTTTATTACTATTTAAATATGTCTTTTATGTCAAATTGATTTCGTAAAGGTTGTGGTTCAAACAATAGTTATGGTAATATATCAATTATTTTCAAGATAATAATGAAGAATGAGATCAAGAAAATGCATCTGCACCAAATGATATTAATTCTAAAGAACTTCAAATATCTCAAATGGAGCAAAAACTTCAAAATTGGACTATCCCAAAGGTAGATAAAGTTCTACCTATGAGATAGGTAAATTTGATTTTACTCAAAATTATATTATCAAAACATTGAAACAAACAATTCCAATTAAAAATAAAACTGTTTCAATCAATCTATTCTCAAAAGAAGCTATGCAAGCTTACAGGAAGAAATTTCAATATATTCATGTTGGACTTGTTCAAATTGAAGTTAAACATCTGTTTAGACTTGGTATAAACATTCCAATTCTTATAACCTTAAAAGATAAGAGACTTTTAAGGTTTGAACATTCATTAATGTCCATGCTTGAGTCTAATCTCAAAAGTGGTCCAGTATTTTCAAATTGTTATCCAAATTTCTCAATCAGTCTTCAAGATGGAGTTATTCTAAATGCTCTCAATCTTCGGATCCAAACTAAGAATTTTGATGTTGATGATCGCTCAAGAGCTTTTGCTGTAATATACCGAGTATATTTTAAGCTTTTAATACTTAACTCAATATCCGAGCTCTCAGATCTTTTCCAAGTGATGAAAGTCTTTTGATTGAAGTTAATCCACTTCATTCAAATATAATGATTCACAAACGTATTCATTGGAATCTTCAAGCAAGAGGATTAGAATGAGATTTTGAAAATGCACAAAATTCAGTTCCAACTCCCGCAAGAAGAAATCTAGATCAAATAATTTATTTTCCAGATGGTAATGTCAAAGTTATCTTTGATAAACCTTCATCTTCAAATACTTTTCAAAATTCTTATTCATTTAAATCTGATTATAGATCTAGGGTAAATTCTTGTTAATCAGCTAGATTTTCAACATCCTCTTTAAAGGAAGTTGATTTTAATTCAAATATTCCAAAAACTCATTATCAAAAGGATAAAGATGATGAACTGGAACAACCTAGTTCTCCTACTTTATCTAATATGGCACCTCCTTCAGAAAAGCTTGATTAGCAATTTAATGTTATTTCCTCTACAATTACTAGAAGAAATGATTTCATTACTGACAAAACACATGAAGTCAAAAGTTTTAGAAAAATATTTCAAAAACATTTCTCTCAAATAGAAATTGAATCTTATTAGGAAGAATTTAAAGCTTTTCGGTAGATTTAAGTTTTTAAGAGTGGGTATATTTCATAGTTTATAATAAAAGACTCACTAAAACAAAAGTTATTCAAAATACAAATTCTTCAAAAAAAAAAAAAAAAGATTTGGAAAACACTTAAGGGTGATACTTTTCAAGCTACTCATCCTCTTATGCAAGGAATTATTGTTTCCTAAGGAAATCCTGAAATTCTTGCATCTCCACTCAAATGGATATCTAGCGAAAGGTTAGATGATTTGAAATAGTAGCTAAGGATATCAAAAATATTCAATCTCAGAACAATTATACAAATGTTGTTATTCAATCCATGTGTTCTCAGTTAAAAAGAATAGAATTAAATTTTGAAACTGAAACAACAAAATCCGATTATGAAAATCTATTTCAAAATCAATAGATAAAGGAAAAAAATCATGTCAATGTTTTATTCAAACCTCATCCTTCAAATATGATTCATCAACTAGGAAAATTAGATATTGAGACTCAAGTTTTAAAAGAACCTTTAACTCAATTATCTAGATTATCATATTCTTAAAAAAAATATTAATACTATTGATGAAATTGAATCTCAACTTATTGAAAATGAAAATGAAAATTTTCATATTAATAAAATAAAAGGTTCATATTCAAAAGTTCCCCCACATTATCCTCAAAATACTGCACCGACTTGCTTCTTGAAGAAAAAACATCAACTTCAATTATTTTTTATGGAAAATCGATAGTCGAATTGCTCGTCATCTAGCAAATATTTGTTTTAAACAAGATTTTTGACATCTTTTGCAAAACATCTTTTGATGCTTTACAGTTTGTTTTCAAAATAAATTTTTTATTGATTAAATCTTCTTGAAATTTTGAAATACATAAAACAATTGATAAAAATTTCTTTTTCGATAATAGAATAATTCTTTTGAGGACCAGTCCAAAATGGAATCAGACTAACTGTTCTTGTCTTGACTCTTTTGGAATCTGTTTGAGGATACCACCAAAACCAATGTCTGATGCACCAGTCTCAACAATAATTGAT
Source organism: Fraxinus cuspidata (assembly GCA_903798385.1). Taxonomy (NCBI): domain Eukaryota; kingdom Viridiplantae; phylum Streptophyta; class Magnoliopsida; order Lamiales; family Oleaceae; genus Fraxinus; species Fraxinus cuspidata. The sequence goes on from CAIGRP010097215.1 coordinate 18,321, forward strand.
ACAGTGGGTCTATGATTGACAAACAAGAAATGCTTTTTATAGCCTTTTTGACTTTTTGAATGGTAACCGTGTGCTCGTGAGTCCATGAGACCGGATTCTTTTGCAATCTTTTGAAAAGCGATGCACATAGGATTCTTATCTCTTTGATAAAATCCCTTACATAATTGACACACCCTAAATAAATATGAAAACTATTTTTATCCAGTATTTCATAAGGAAATTTTTCTGTGAAATCTAGACTTTTTTGAATTTGTGTAATGGTTCCTAGATGAATGTTATGTCCTAATAACCTAATACTTGTTTGACATAAAACAACATTTTTAGTAGAAACTATTAAACCATTATTTTTTACTATATGAATATTCGTATTTAAATGTTTGAAATGTTGTTCTATGCTTTATGAAAAAATTAGAATATCATCAATATAAACAATTATAAAATTTGAATAAGGATTGAAAATATCATTCATAATTTTTTAAAATTCAGAATGAGCATTTTTTAGACTGAATAGCATAACTTTCCGTTCATATTGTCTAAAAGGAACATTGAATGCAGTTTTATAGGGATCTTCTTTTTTAATTTGAATATGTCAGAAACCTGACTTCATATCAAATTTAGTAAAAATATTCACTTTGTATAACCTATTTAATATGTCTTTCTTTTGAGATAATGTATATCTAATCCATTAAAGAGTTTTGTTGAAAGGTTTATAATTAATAACTAAATGAGGAACTTCTCGCTCAATTACAGCAGAATTGTTGACATAAAATGTCTAACAACTCCATGGTGATTTATTTGGACGGATAAGTTTTTCATCTAGTAAATCATTGATTTCTTTGATAAAGTGATCAAGTAATTCTTTATTCATTTAAAATATGACTGGATTTTGTTGGGATATTTTATTAATGAAAATTTGATTATATGGTAGGGACACCATATGCTTTTTTCTATTCCAAAAAGCATTAGGAATAGTGGAGCATATTTCTTCGTCGATACTCTTTTGAAAAAGAGATATTTGCTTTTGAAAAGGAATCTTTCTATTGTTCCTCGATTCTTTGCAACTTTATCTCTTCTTTTAAAAATTGAATATGTTTCTTTTAAAACAAAAAATTGATATTGTTGATAATTTTTGAAATAGAAGTTCTTTCAAAAAATTATTATCTTTATAAGATGGAGGATTTGTAACTTTGAAAACAATTTCTTAACCAAAAAAATATTTGTAGCTAATCCTTTTGAATCAGCTTGAAAAGAATAAATTTGAACAATAATATGAGTTCCAAGAATTACTTCTTGATCTAAATCTTTGACAAGATAAAATATATTTTTGAAATTAATATTTGAAATACAAAAATGAGCTTTTGAAAGTATATATTGAATATTTAATTTCTTCCCACTAACACCATAAAGACGCTCAGTGATTTTTTCAAAATATTTGTAGGGAATAATCATTCCCTAATACAATTCAAATCTGCACCAAAATCAAATAAGACTCTAATATGAAGTTTAAAATCTTATTGATAATAATATCCATTTTACAATACCATTTTTGAAGTTGAATACGGCTAATAACATTAACTTTTTCTTCTTCAGTTTGAGGAATTTCTGAAGGTTGAAAGGCAATTTCTTCTTGTTCAGAAGACTCGGAATCATAAATGGTTTAATCCTCTTGTTTATTTTTTAAGAGAATTACTTCCATTTCGACATCTTTCATTTGATTTTGAAGAAGGGAAATTTGAGATTTCATCTCATTTACTTCTGATCTTAAATCAGAACTGGATGATTCATATTTAAATCTATTCATAATACTCATAATACTATGATGATCATCAAATTTGTAAGATTTTGAAGGAATAAGATACATGAACTTTTTCTTTAGTTGAGGATTTTCTATTTTCTCAACGATTTGTTGAATAAATTCTTCTTCTTGAGTAAGAACATTTATGATTTTACAACCACAAATTTGTTAAAATTGATTTGAAGAGGATGAACTAGTATATGTATCAACATCAGAACTTTCTTGATGTTGAAAAACTATTTCTAATTCATAATTAGAAGAATTTTTTTTCTTCTGAAGGATTGATAAGATTAAGGATTTCAAGTTTAATATCGTCATCTATGTGAAAATTATTGATTTTGCTTTTCATGGGACATTTATTGGAATAATGTCCATTTTGCTTGCATTTATAGCAAGTAACATTTGAATTTTTTGAAAACCTTTTCTTTGAAAAGTCTTTTTTAGAATAATTTTTTGAATGAGAAGGTTTTTGAAAATTCTTTTCCTTTCAAAAATATTTTCTTTTTGTTTTGAAGAAAGATGAATGATCTTCTCAAGGCCATGTTGTTCACAGAACGATCCGAGTTCTATACGATTCCCAGATTTTTCTGATTTTAGTTTGGCTTTGAGTTTTAAATCATTGCAAAGTGCAATACCTTCTTTATTAACAAAATGAATAATTTCTCCATATGCAAGTTCATCATAATTTTGGCTTACTATTGATGATTTAACTCTTTCTGTAAAGAGTTTAGGAAGTCCAGATAAAAATCTTTCTTTCCAAATATCACAGTTATCTCTTGAGCAGACTCGTGATAAAAAAACATATCTTTATACAATTTGAAATCTTGAAGTTTTGAACATCTAAGATTCATAAGAATTTCAGATTGTCTATTCATAACATCAATCGATACTCCGATAAAATGTTTGATTAGTAAACAAAAGTATTGAAACTATCATTTTCTCCAATTTCATCATTTTGATGAGTCATTATCTCATACTTTTCTTCTGTGTTGAGAATTCCAATGTTTGAAATGGAAACATCATGGATTCATAAGTATTCATCCCTTGAAGAATGTCTTCAAAACATTTGTGAGATGAATAGTGAGAAAAATTCGAGGGATATTCAGGGTGAAATATTCAAGAAATACAATATGGAGTCTTCTTCTTCCTCAAGGAAAAAAGACAAGAAGAAAACTCAAATTCCAATTTGTTCAATTGATGATTTATATTCAAAATTTATTAAAAGGCTCAAAATATGCTGAGCATGGTCCTTCAACTTCTCCAAAGACTACCCTAATTTCTTCTCAAGCTCAGAAAATTTATGTACATCCTTCAAATTTTAGAAAAGCCCTTCAAATAGGATCTGAAAAACTCCCAGATATCAATCATTCATCTTCTTTTCAATATTTTACAAAACATGTTCATATTATGATGTTTGAAATGGAAACATCGTGGATTTATAGGTATTCATCCCTGAAGAATGCCTTCAAAACATTTTTCCTCCAAATTTTCAATATTTTCCCAGAAATATCAAAAAATCTAGAACTTATTATGAAACTATCCTTATCAAATCAGAATCAGCCATAATAACTCATACTCAAAATCAATAAAAAAAATTATATTGATTTTTCTAAAATTTGGATTCAAAATGTATTGTCTTTCAAGGATTGTGGACGTGTATATATATATATATATAGACACACCAAATTTGAACCCAAGGAAAACTAGATGAAGAAAGGATAACACTTGGCCCAATAAAGTTTGGTACCAACAGGTCCAATCATTTTGAGTTAGCTAGTGTTTAATGAAGTGTGGGCTTATTGGTCTAAGATTTTTTGGCCTAGGCCTACACTTGATTTGTTTAATGGGCTGATACTTGTTCTTTTCTAGTCAAGTCAATTTTTAATTGGATAATCGTACTTCAGTCTATATCAATTAAGTTATTATATTTTAATTTTGTGAATCAAGTCACTATGCTCATGTTTTTACAATCATTATTTTAAAACTCTTTAATTTTCATACTCATTTTCAATTACACATTTACACAATAAAATATTTTGTATGTAAACCCAAAATTTTTCACTACTTTTTAATCACACATTCTCCAAAAATCACTATTTAAAATTATATTTTCTCATAATAATGTTGTCAAACATGGGCTATATTTTAATTTTCTCAATGTACACCTTGTATTCTATTTTGTAACATTGTCAACAAATACTGATGTGGCTATCTAACAAATCATCTTACGCGATCATTAAAAACAAAGAGGTTGAAATGAGTGATATAGAAGTAAAACTTACGATTTGATTATCCTTTTTTTTTTTTTTCAATTCGAAATTATGATGCATTAAATGAGTTTTCCAATTATAATAAAATTAACCATTTTTTATCTATCTTATAAAAGTGCCTAGGTTTTCTCTAGCATACTTCATTCGAACATTTCCCATTTGTGATGATGTGAGCTTTAAAGCAAATATTGATAAGAAACTAAAGTAAAATTAGAAAATTAGAACAGTAAAAGATTATGCTCATGTTTAATTCAGCAAAAAAATATTTGTTTAAAATTGAAGTCAAAATAAATAAATAATTTTAACTATACAATTCACGGAATCCATAACATTTCAACCATACAATCAAAATTTATCAAAATCAGCTAAAAATTTTTTTTTCATACCGGGCCCAATTACTCATTTGGCAATATTTTTAAATAGTTTGTAAATTATCAAACTACAATCAAACATTTTACAAATGTTATTAATTTATTTACCAATCACTTTTCTCTATTTTTAAATTACACTAGTGTTGAACAGTGTATACAATTATTCTACAAGGGCGTCTCTGCAAATTTTTTCGACTCTTTTCATAAACCCTAGCGGCCCAACTGCTTAACCTTGAATGTTCCAGAAAAAATTTACACGCAACATATTCCCTTTATATACAGTTGTACATCCACAAAGTCGCAGTAGTCATAAAAACCCTAATTTTGCATTCTCGACGGCTGCAGCATTTTGCTCTTCAATGGCTACAAGGTAATCTCTTTTTGAGGGAGATGCTCGTAATTACATTTTTCCATGTTAATCTTTATTTCTGAACTTTTATTTATTGTAACGACAGGCCAATTAAATTTATATTTTTATCGATAATTTTCTTATATTTTGGTATTATCATATGCAAGTGATGATTTTCAAATTTGTCATACTCCTTTTTGGGGAATGGTGATTCATTAATCAATAGGAAATCAGAATCTCTGATGCATATATTTTATGAAAAGCAGGCATCAATTCTATAATCTTTATATATTTTTTCATTTTTTTGGTTTAAGACATTGAAGTGATTGAAATATCAAATAAAAATGAAAGAAAGCAGGTGATGAGAAAATAGACAGGGACATCAGAACTCCTTTTGGAGAAAGATGATTTAAGTCTAATGGGAATCTCTTTGATGCTATTGTTGATTTAATCAAAATTTGAGCTTGCATTATTGCTAAATATTAGACTATAGGCTCAAATTTCACAGGGTTTTGTTTGCTTCTGATATATTTCTCGTCATTTATTTTTGGAGTGATAATAAAACAGACAGAAGTCGGCATTTTGTTAGAATATGATTGGGCATTGAAGTAGGGATGTCAACGGGGCGGGGCGGGGATATCGTCCCGCTAAGCAATTCCCTGCCCCGTTCCCCATTTAAGGCAAGACGGGGACGGAACGGGGCGGGGGTCATTCCCCGTTTACTCCCCCATTTAAATTTTTTTTTTTTTTGTTTTTGATAATTTATTTTTATTGCCCTCATTCATTAGATTTAGACAAATAATTTTAATTGTCATTTTTATTAGAACTAATGAAAATTTCAATTTAAAGTATTGAATTATAAAAAAATAATAATAATTAAACGTGGTGGGGGGCCCGTTACCCGTCCCCGCCCCGAGGAGAAATTCTCCGTCCCGAATACCCGATTAAGCGAGTTCCCCGTCCCGTTCGGAGCCCAGGTTTGTCGAGTTTTTTAGCCATCCTTATATTGAAGCATACATTAAGCCATTTGGTTTGGATGAAAATCCAATTAAAATCTTAAATCAAAGTCAACAATTAATATACATTTCACGAGATCTTTAACTTTCTAACCAAACATTTCATTAAATTTTATAAAAATTTGATTTTAATCACAAGGGCTAAGATTGGATGGAAGTAAGGGAAATTTGTTTTAAGTTTTGTTTAGTTGTACTATGAGTTTTCTCCAAGAGTGGATAACAAACATGGACGAGAGTTATTGAGTTGTGTTATACTGTAAAATCCTTTTTAAGTGAAATTGAAATTATATTTAGGCCATGTTTGATGGGCATTAAATTTCATGGAACTATGAATTTTTTTTCCATTTCCTACCAAATGTCATGTTTGATGAGCCAAAAGTTAATGAGAATTTGTTTTCTTGCTCTTTGCTCACGCCCCTTATTTTCCTCTTTTTTGGGGTCCCAGATGACTTTTTTTTTTTTTTTTTTTTT
>CAIGRP010097220.1:0-49602 GCA_903798385.1 Fraxinus cuspidata
TTTCTTCCTCTAATGTTGGAGAAAGCGATAAATGTATTTTAAATGCTTAGATACTTGAATTATATTTACAAAATTGAGCGAATTATTACTTAATTTAGAGTATTTTATAAAACATAACTCTAATTAGTGGAAAAAATATGAAGACAAGACTTTATTAGACTTAGATAGAGATTACACAGCAAGATAAACTAATTTATGCTTCATAACCTTGTCACGCTCAACGTAAAGAAAATATAACGTTCATAGTCACTATTATTCGCATAACGTGTCAAATTCTTGACATATTCTATATCTAACATGTACAAGCCCTCGTCCATGTTTCCGTAAATGTAATAAAATTTGTTTCCTATATAATTTTTTGCTCTTGAATGTTTAATTTTATAAAGTCACATTTTTGCTTTCCAACTTGAATTGGAGTCCAAAATTTTGAAATAAGACATATTTTCATGATCGTTACGACTTACGAGACAATTTAACCAAGAGTCAAATGGATCCATTATTGAGCCCCTGGTAATTATTAAAATTTTCATTTTCATTCTTCTACTCATTTTCAACCACACATTCTTCAATAAAATAATATTTTTCATCACATCAATAACTTTTCCTTCTTTTTCAACCACAAATTCTTCATCAATCTACTATTCCAATTTCAAAATAATGTGGATCAAACATACACTGAGTAAAAATAATAGGACCAATTTGTACGTTTTTAAACCTAAAGATCAAATTATAAATGAGGATATTATATTAGGGAATAATAGTGCAACTTTATATACTTCCCGTTATCCATCATCCAAAATAATTAGAAAAACCCTTCTACCCTTTCTAAAATCCCAGCTCACAGTACCCTATCCACAGCTCATAAGAACAAAAAGATGGATTCTGTTCTAAAATCCCCACCAGAAATCGGAAAATTGTTGTTGAAACCATTTTCCTGTGGCTCCTCCTCTCTAAATGGGAATTATCGTTTCTTGGTTTTAGCAAATCGGGATAGGTACCATTCTTCTACCTTTTCACCAATTTCTTTACAGAAGGTAAGGCTCAGGGGCACCTCAGTAACAGTGGCAGCAGCGAAGAAAGAAAAGAGTAAAAGAGAGAGCAACCATAGCTTTGTTCCTAAACCCGATGAAGCCACTGGGCCATTCCCAGAAGCTGTGCTTCTTAAAGAGGTATTTTTTTTTCCTTCTAACACCGTGACCACTACTTTGTTGGAGGTATTTACGATTTTATCCTCAGAAGTACTTAACTTACAAGTCTGATTATGAAATTATGAGAGAGGGTGCAATATATAGCTTAAAATTAGTTCGATTTCACGCCACAAAAATTTACTATTTAAATCATTTTGCACCCTTTGGAGGTTAATGGAGAAGTATGGTAATAGTGATATTTGTATTCATTTAGAAAAAAATATATGATAGTGTATCCAAGAAATGTTATGGGGAGTGTTAAGAGAAAGAAATGATTTTTTATTAGATATCTAATGATCGAATATATGCAATGAAGCAGTAATAGATTTAAAAGATTTTCGTTTGCCATAGACTTGTATTAAGATTTTGCCTTGGGTCTTATCCTTTCGCTTTAGTTATAGATTGCTCTACAAGATGGCGTAATTTTAGTTGATTGAGCCAAGATAGTGATAAACTGTAAAGTGGAAGTATGGAAGAGTAATTTGGAATTTATAGGTTTTTTGGTTAAGTAGAACTAAATCTATTAAGTGGAATGTCCATTTCATTAAGAAGAAATAAGGATGATAGCAGTCACAATAGAGGTTCTTTTCATCTTTTAACGCGATTAATTTAGTTACCAACTACTCATAAATAAAACTTGAAGAGGCTGTATTTAATAAGATTATAATGGTTGAATGAAATGAAGCAATGCTACAAGAGTTCTATGTTTTGTGAAATATCCACTTACTTTAAAAGGCAAGTGCAAACGCTTGTTAGATCAACTATATTTTTTCATACTAAATTTTGTCCAAGAAAAGGCAATTGTTCATAAGGCGAATAAGAATTTTAAAATGGATGTATGGCCATAGAAGAATGGATGAAATAAGAAATGAACGCCCTTGTTGACAAGTCGAGGTGATTCAAAGAAGAAAAAATGACAGACTTGAAACATGTACTGCATACATTCAGAGAAGTTCTCATTCACAAGAATCAATGAGGTCTACAAAGAAAACATGTTAGAAGAGGGAGATATACACCAAAATTAATATTTTATGATGATACGATTAAAATATAGCTTTATCAGACCATTCAATAGAAGTCTCGAATCGGATGGTGTGATGAAGAAAGACTCATGTAGTCAACCCCAAGTTACTAGGGTTTTTGCAGAACTTAAACCAAAAAGAGGTGCTCTTGGTATGCATTTTACTATTGAATATGAGAATAATTAGGAACGGAAGAAGCTCTAACACTGTGGAAGTATTTCTGACCCGAATCTTTGACTCCAATGTTGAAAAAATTTTACGTGAATGTGGATTTGGCACTTTTTACTTCAAATTTGTTAAATGGAGATTCTTTTTATTGCCAAAATAATCCATTTTTCTTGTTTTTTCTTTGGAAAATCTTTTCATCCACCAGTTCATTTTCTTAATTTGGATTTTTCTAAAAGAGCTAGTTGATTTTTTCCACAGAGAAAACTTGAGGAAGATGGTCAGCTTCTACCAGAGTTTGCAGATGCTGAAGAGCGTACGTGATTGTTGCTTTTCTTTCCTTTAGAAATACGGGTTAGTCATAGATAGAGATTCTTATGTGAAGTGATTGTACTCAATGTTGATTTACAGGTGAATTGTTCGAGGCTTTGAATCTTCAGCTTGAAAGTGACTTGAATGTTGATCAAAGTAAGAAATGTTCTTGTGTTTCCTACTTGCTAATTATAATAAATGAGTTCTCAATGCTCCGGATGTTTTGAAGTCCCTAAAAATATTGGTACACTATAGTATTATATGGTTGCTTGCTTGCAGAAAAAGTGGTAGGATTAATGAGCAAGATAACATTAGTATCAACTATCATAAATAAGCAATTATCAAGTATTGGTTTATAGCTGTGACTATGACATCCCCTGCTTTATTTTTCATTGTATTTATGGTTTACTAATCCAAGAACGTTTTATATATATGAGGGGAAAAAAAAATTCTGAGTATAGATGTAGTAAAAGTATTCTCCTGAAAGCCAGTAGAATCATTCTCACTTAGCTTTTACGTGTTTCACTAAGTTAAAGAAACGAGATTTGGAATTTGACAAGCACTTTACTCAATAAATAACTTGGAAGTTGCAGATTTTTTTTCTTGCAACATAGATCAGGGAGATTGTTGTTGATTCGAATAAGTTAAACAAGAGGCACTTGGTTTAGTCTCGTTATGTGAAGAAAATGTTCGATGAAAGTAATCTTAAAGGATTGACTGCCACTAAATTTAGAAGGATCATCGACATTTTCCACGATATACTGAACACAGGAAAAAAGTGTTTTTCATTTTATGTTTACTGATTTAGTTTTAGTGATCAGTGAATAGATTCAATATGAATTATTGTCTTCATGTTTGCACAGTGCGGCACTATGAAGTGGTTTATCTAATACACGAGAATCACAAGGAAGAAGTTGAGCAAGTGAATACGAAAGTTCAAGGTGATCTTTGCTTTCCATGTATCCTCGATTTTCACTTTTTATTTAATAGAACTTTCAGAAAGCTGGTATATGCCCTTGAATATGTTTGCCTCAAGCTCATCATCCAATGATCAAAGAAGTTTTTGGAGGTTTCCTACCAGTTCTTGAAGTGATAGTTTGTAAATAGTCACTGTTCATAAATTTCTTGTCTCTTCATCATTCCTTGCTTCTTGAACCTTCCAGCTCTTGTCATGATATAGACCCCTAAATATGATTTGCCATTCATTATCCTCTCTCTAGCTTTTTAAGGAGATGGTTCACGGTATTAAAGTTGGCAAAGATCTTGGGTTTAGAGTCTAGTGGCTACCCTCTTTATGAAATTTGTGCACGTGTCAAGCCTTTGACGAAGATCAATCTGTCTTGCATGTGAGGTGCCATGTTGAAAATTAAAATTATATAAATGATTCTCATCTATAAGAGGAGAAGGTTTAACATGTACCCTCTAAACGATAGAGTTTCTTTACCAGACTTTGCGACTTTGTGAACACGTGGGGTCAAGGCCTTTTCCAATAATCGACTCCTGGAGTTTTTTATTCTTATCCCGTCCTAGTAGTTACAGCATTCGATGAGTTGGGTGGGGAAGAGCACAAGTATTGATGCCTAGAAGCTGCTAAATATTATATATGCACCTTCATATCTAACTTATTTCCTTTTGTCCATGACACTTCTCTGTAGAATTTTTGGAGGAGAAGAAAGGCAAGATATGGAGATTCAGCGACTGGGGTATGCGTAGACTGGCATACAAAATACAAAAAGCAAAGAATGCTCACTATATCTTGATGAACTTCGAGTTGGAAGCCAAATGGATTAATGATTTCAAGAGCATGCTTGACAAAGATGAGAGAGTCATTCGACACCTTGTGATGAAGATGGACAGAGCAGAAACAGAGGATTGCCCTCCTCCTCCCGAGTTTGGTACTTTACGTGCTGATATGAATGATGACGAAGATGATGATGAAGAGTACGATGATGAAGATTGTGATGATGAGGGAGATGTAGATATTGTTTATGTCGATGATGATGTTGATGACGAAGAAACTAGTTCGGAGAGGGAAAAACAGAAAGCATATAGCGGGTTGAATTAGTTCCCTAATTTTCCAACTAAAAGGCTTGTAAAATAACAGTTTTTTTTGTGGAAGAACTAGTTAAAGAGTAGTGAGTGATGAGCATTTTCTTGTGTAAAAGGAAACACTTGCAATTGCATGGCTTCTCTGTGCAAAATTGAATCGGGATTTCATAGAAAATAAACCATTATACATAGACAGACTGAAGTTGAGGCCAAAAAACACAGTTCGTGTCTCACTCCAGCAGCCGTCTGTGTTTACACCAGGCAATTGCAATCACGTAAAGGAAAACGGTGCTATCTGTACCGTCCAAAGGAATTCGTGCACAAGTTTATAAAAAGACTGTCACGTGTACAAATTTATAAAAGAATGGTATTTATACAATAAATATAATATGTGAAAGAAATAATTAATTCAATTAAAGTGCCCAAATGGTGAAAAGTGTGGAATTTGTGTGGGAGGTCGGGGCTTCGAGTCACGCCTCACGCATTATATTAAAAGTCTTTGATGGGGCCTTGAGCTTTGTTGATTCTAAAAATAATTTTTATTTTTTTAATCATTTTCGGAATTATTTAATGGGTCTGGGCATTAGAAAAGTATAACAAAAAACGAAATTGTTTCTTCCTATTCAGTAAAAAATATTATACTCAATTTTACATATTTTTGGAGTACATTTAAGAGTTCTGAAAACTATTTGTGATTGCTGAACAATTGGATTATTTGATCGTTGTATCCTGAAAGTGATTGTCCACAGCGATCGTAACAATTATCGATGAGCAATTTCGCTTTAGGATATCGTGCTGTCACGAAACTCGATCAGTCGATAAGTTTTATTTCTGCACTTTACTGTATTGCAACTAGATTAATTTCTATCAAGTCTTTAGTCTACTTTGGTACAAGGTTGAACAACTAATAATCTGACGGTTTAATTTTTAGATGAGGTGATTCAATAACTAGAAATGTTCGATGATTTAGTTGAAATAGAGAGACTTTAACGTACCAATCATTCGTTTCAGACTGAGCGACTTCATCCAAGTCGTCTTGCTCATTTAAAGAAGCCTCTGAAATTCTCATTTTACCAACTCTCTTTTTGGGTCAATTTTTGACTTGTAATTCTTGAATGTTAGGAAATGTCTTTTACTTCGGTTCAAAATACATAGGTGTACTTTCCAACAAATCTTTCAATTGGCAAAACTAATATGTGACAAATCGCATTAACGAGTTAAAAATTTCTACTCACATACATTCTCAAATCGAAGTCCTATCTTTTGACTCATTTTCAAGATAGATCTTTGTACTGCTTTGAAGTACTCACAACGGACTTCAAAATGCCTTTTTCGAACTTAAAAAAATCGATCGATCAAGCTAAAAATTATGACTTAAAAAAAATTAAATAATTCTAGTTTCGACATCTAGTTGAATTTTTTTGAAAATTTATAATTTTATCCCTTAATTCAGATTTTAATCTAAGTCGAAATCAACAGTTAATTTTAACCATATATTTTCTCGCCACAACTTTTTAATCATACATTTTATTAACTTTTTCAGAATTTAATTTTAATCCCCAAACAGGGACTTAATGTGTGGCCCTCAAACAGAATGGTGTCGGTGGTCTCGAAGTCCCTTTACGATTAATAAGGGGATGTTCTCTTTGTGTTTCAGTTTTGTGTTTTGAGTTTTGAATTCATTTTGTGTTTGGTGTTTTGAGTGTCCGTTTTGAGTGTCCATTTTGAGATTTTTAAAAATGTGTTCTTTTTGGCATTTTGAAAAATTGTTTTGAAAACGTCCAAAACGCGTTTTGAAAATTTTGACTTGATTATAACTCAAAACACCCAAAACGAAAAATTTGTCGTTTTGGGTTTTCTTTATAAATTTTTCACTTGTTTTCAAAAACGCGTTTTCGAAAACGGGAAAGAGAACGCGTTTTCACTGTTTTGGAAAATCGAAAACAGAAAACGATTTGTAAATGGTAAAGAGAACGGGGCCTAAGTGTCTGCATCTGCATTGCAATTTACAGGAAATGAGAGATTGATAGATAAATAAATTAGAATTAATATACGAACAGAGATTTGGCAGCTAACACCACCATTACAGTACTCTACTACTCTTCATACGCATAAAAACCTCTCATTCCGATAAAAAAAAAATAAAAATAAACCTCTCATTCTACCGCCAGATTTTGTTGTTTACTCCATCAGATCTGTGTTAATTCTTTCAAATTCATCTACTTTTCTCTGCGGGTATACATACATATCCACAACTTTAATCTTCAAATGCGTGTTTTTTCATTGTGATTTTTTCCAGAGATTATCAGTCAGAATGGTGATTTATGGACCATTAACACCTGGTCAGGTCAGTGATTATTTCTTGACTGTATCAATTTTTGAGCCTGTTACACTAGATCTTAATTATTTTAGGTGGATTTTAATTTTTATACTCGCGGATTTTGTAGATTTTTTTTACACGTTTTTACTGCTGTAGCAAACAACAGTGTATTATGTACTTAAAACGATGAGTTCCTTTTAAAGTTCCGTAGTTGATGGTTTGATGAGTTAAGTTACTTGATTTTATGAGAACATAGCTTGATGAGTTAATTATTTTTCTTTTGAGTCAAATTGCAGGTGTCATTTTTTCTTGGGATAGTGCCAATATTCGTGGCTTGGATGTACTCAGAGTATCTGGAGCACGGGAAAAATTCCTCACCGAAACCGTGAGTTAGAAAAGCTATCTGGATCTTTGATTATACTTGAACATAAAATGTTCAAGTAATTATTTAAGTGATATTATATTTGCTTATCTATGCATTTGCAGAATGTTATGGAAATTTTGTATTGCAGCTGCTGCTCGAATGGCTTATGAAATTATTACTGATTTTTATTTTTGTTTTCTTTTTCTGAGTTTATGAGACATATAGTGCATTTTGTTGAATGAGTGTGTTCTCTGGTGTAAATTCTGAATGAACCCAAAAACACCCTAAACAATAGTGAGGAACATAATGTTAATGTATAGTTCTACACGTTTTCATCCAATTCTTTGGCTTTTGTTAAATCAGTAATGTATATCAAATTCAAGATTCCTTCTTAAGTAATCATTTATATTGTGTTATAATGATATTTTTAATTCTGAAGGATCGTAAATTTCCCAGTCCAAATGTTGTGCATTTCAGTGGCAGAAATTCTGACATAAATTTGGTCGAGTTTGGAAAGGAGACAGTCAAAGAAGATGATAGAGCTGTTCTATTGGAAGGAGGTGCTCTCCAGTCGGCATCACCTAAAGTTCGGAATTCATCTGTAACATCTCACATTGTCAGGCTAGTAACAAATGAAGATAAAATAAGTTGTTGTACCATCATTTCACTTGCTTAAATATGCTTATCTTCTCAGGTTCCTTACGTTGGATGAGTCATTCCTACTTGAGAATCGGTTGACTTTGAGGGCCATGTATGTTCACCTGGTTTAAATATTTTAAGCCTGAGTTATAAATTACAAATCGTAGCGTATTACTTTCTTTTTATTTCTGTTCTCTCTTTTTTTTTTTTTGCCTCTTTAATGCAGATCAGAGTTTGGTGCCCTTTTGATCTACTTCTACATATGTGATCGCACAAATCTTCTTGGTGAATCAAAAAAGGTTGAATCCTACTATCTTGTTATTTATTTGCTCTCCTGGTTGTAGAAAAATGGCATTGTATTTGGCAAACAGATGTCATCAAATATAAAACTGTAAAAGATATAGTCGCTTTTATAAAATTACGAGTAGGATGCTGTGATTTTAAAACATGTGAGATCAACACTTAATCTGGTGTGATATATGGACATTATAATTTTTTTGTTGTGAGACAACAAAGATGACGTGAAAAAAAATGTTTTGAGGTAGTACACATTGGTTTGATATTTTGGCGGTTACTCTGATTTGGTTTTTTTAATAAAGTAGGACTAATCGTTTAGCTGTCATGTGAATCAGAAAGAAGCAATATTTAATGCAGCAACTGTAGCTTTGTTTGTATTCCTTTCTTTTTGGTTTGCATTACCGTGTCTTCAATAATTAGAAATTGACCCCCTTGAATATAATATACTGGGGCTTAACGCTGGTACATTTGGAGAAATAGAAAAACTTGAGCTGTAATTTCAGATGGTAAACTGACGTTTCATCAAATCAGTAATAAAATCTCATATGGTGGATGATGTTTAAACATGTGCCGCTACTGTTTCTAATTTATGAAGTGCTACCTACGTGAATGTGATGATTGATGTAGTCCTTGTGCGTTTGCAGAGTTACAATCGGGATCTCTTTTTGTTTCTATACTTCCTTCTCATCATTGTTTCGGCAATTACTTCTTTCAAGATACATAATGACAAATCGCCATTCTCCGGGAAGACAATCATGTATTTAAATAGGCATCAAACTGAGGAGTGGAAAGGATGGATGCAGGTAATAAAGTATCCTGAAGGATTCTTTTACCTGTTGATTTATGATGGCTACTTAGCACTTTGCATGTGGATTTTCATGTCTTTTGTGATTATTGTTGCAAAGTCCTTTTTTTTCCCATCGAAGTCGGGTGTGTAGCATATCAATTATCATACTTATGTGATGGAAGAAGACTTTGAGGAATCCAGCAGACTTGTCGTTTAATTTAAATGTACTATGAGCAGTGACAGCCTTATACCTCCCCTCTCTACTATGTCCTTATACTCTATCCTTGGTCTCTTATTTCAGTTCCCAAATGTTACTTTGAGTATTATGTATTATCTGCTATAATGCAGCAAATCCTGATTGCTTATCTTGTGCCATGTGATCTTTTCTAGTAATCCATTGTGATTAACCTCAAGATAATAGTGATGACTTTGCTTCTCTTCTAGACGCTTTTCTAGACTCGCCTGGAATTATATCACTTACTATTTGGCTCCTAAACTTGTTGTGAGACATGGACACGGACAGATTGTCAAATTTCTTGAAGGAATAAGTTTGCAAAAGTAACCCCTGATCATCCAAACATTGAAAAAGGAATTGCCCTTCATTTTTACTTAAGAAGAAGGGTCTTTAAGCTTGTGGGACATTGAATCTAAGTTACTTTCAGTTTGAGTAATTGGCTGCTGAAATGAATTATGCCATAGTTTTAAGAAGACAGTTCCTATTTGACATTTGAATTGTGCTGTAAAAATATCCCCCACTTATTTAATACATTGATATCCTGGTTAGTCTGCACTAGATATTCTTCATCTTGTCTATATCATAATGGCATGATGCAATCTTCTCCTCTTCTGCAGGTCTTATTTCTTATGTATCATTACTTTGCTGCAACCGAAATCTATAATGCCATTCGAGTTTTTATTGCTGCATATGTGTGGATGACTGGCTTTGGAAACTTCTCATATTATTACATCCGCAAGGATTTCAGCCTTGCTAGGTTTATTCAGGTACTCTTTCCCCATGAGTTTTAAGATAAAATCCTGATTTGTTGAACTTGAAAGAAACTTGCTGACAGATTTACATTTGACTGGCCAGATGATGTGGAGGCTTAATTTCTTGGTGTTTTTTTGCTGCGTTGTGCTTAATAACAGTTACACGTTATACTACATATGCCCCATGCACACACTTTTCACTCTCATAGTTTATGGGGCCCTTGGCATTTTCAACAAGTATAACGAGCAGGGGACTGTCATAGCTCTCAAAATCATAGCCTGCTTCTTTGTGGTCATTCTGATTTGGGAAGTGCCTGGGGTGTTTGAACTGTTGTGGAGTCCATTCACTTTCTTGCTCGGTTAGTAACTTCTTCCACTGCTACTTTCACCGTGTTCATTGGATATAAGCATCTCAATTTTATATGTGAATATATTTCAGGCTATGCTGACCCTTCGAAAGCAAAACAGCCCCCCTTGCATGAGTGGCATTTCCGCTCAGGCCTTGATCGGTACATATGGATAATTGGGATGATATATGCGTACTATCATCCAACGGTAAGATTTCATTCATACTTGTGTAGTCACCTGTCATGGTACAAAATATTATTTTGGATGTGTACTTCAAACACATGGTGGTAATCTTTGTTTGTTCTTTCACTTTTAAGATTCCAATGTTGTCAATTTCACACATCCTGAAGCTGTTTGAATTTATTTATTAGGTAGAGAGATGGATGGAGAAACTGCAGGAAGCTGAACCAAAACATAGGATATCAATCAAAACGATTGTTGTGATAATTTCATTGACGGTATAATAACTATCTTTCAGAACAGTCTTTTATATATAAATTCTGCATCTAATACCAGTGATTTCATGATTTCAGATTGGATATTTGTGGGTGGAGTATATATACAAGCTTCCGAAAATTACATACAATAAATATCATCCTTATACGTCATGGATTCCCATCACGTACACACATCCTCTAATTGCTTTGTTAGAATAAAAATATTACATATTTCCCGTATCTGTATATTTTCTTTTGACCAGGGTTTTGCATTGTACATTTTTTGTTTATCAGCGTATACATAAGCTTGCGAAACGTCACCCAGCATTTCCGAAGCTACACGTTGACACTTTTTGCGTAAGTAATCCGTGATTGGTAATTTATTCTCCAAGGAATGATTAGATATCCTCTTAAGATCAGTGAAATTCTGATCAAAAGGATCACTTGACCTGAAATTTATTCCCTTGATAAATAGATGGCTTGGGAAGGTCACTTTGGAGACTTATATCTCTCAGATCCACATATGGTTAAGGTATGCCTAACAAGTTATGAGGTCATAATTCACATTATATTTTTAGCACTTCAATAAAATCCAAATCAATGGATCCGACCTTGTGGATTTAAGCCCGCATCTGTTTATTTTTATTTACAAGAATTCTTGCATTCAGCAAAAGACATTTCATTTGTATCATAGAAAAATTCATTTTGAGGTGAGTAATTTTACACATTTGAAAGACTATGATTTATCGATACCCGAATAACATGTTTGGCAAATTTTGTTCAATCAATATACAAGCTGTTGAGCGTTTGATAGTACTTGAGATTTTCTTGTAGCGATATGCAATATGGTTTCTAGATTTTAAGTAATGGGAGATTATGTATAATTTTAATGAGATTTAAACTACTAATGCAGGTCCGGTGTGCCAGATGGTCAGCCCAAACTGTTACTTTCTTTGATTCCGAATTACCCTTTGTTAAACTTCATGCTCACTACGTCAATATATGTCGCGGTATTGTACATATTCTTTTTGTTCAGTTAATTATTTCGATGGTGAATTGAAAAGGACATGAAGATAACTTATGTTGCTGTCTTACCTCTTTTCTTCATTTTCGTAAATACTTGCAGGTGTCGTGCCGCCTTTTTGAACTTACAAATACGTTAAAATCCGCATTTGTGCCAACAAAAGACAATAAACGCCTTGGCCACAACTTAGTCGCTGCAGTGGTTATAGCAAGCATTTTATACACATTATCTTTTGTACTATTGAGAGTGCCTCAAATGCTGGTAAGTGTACCGTATTTTATAACATCACTGTTGGCCATTCATGATACCATCATGCTTCCCTGCACTGCAATGTTTTCATGTAGTATTTATGGCATGTTTGTTACGAAGGATTAGATAGCACTCAATTCCATTAAGAAAGAAAATAAGCTAAAATCTTATTTATTGTATTGTCTAGTCAGTCATGTTTAGTACTATTTACCAAAACATGCACTACATATTGTTTTCCAATTGCATCGAACAGCTGTCAAAAACATCCACACATAGTAAGTGAAGTTCAATAGTCTTGCAACTTCGTCGTTTTTCTCTGTATATGCAGGTGTGAAAATTTGATGTGTGAGCAGGACCTCCATGAAGCATCATGAAAGATGGATAATCAAAGTGAGCTAAGTTACAAACTGTGGATTGGTTACAATGACAGCATGGAAACTTGTATAGAAGACTTCACTCATAATCGAGGTTGATCTTTTCACTTTATATTAATTTGTCATCCACTATGGGATTACAAAGTACAATCGAGGAGTGTTTGTTCAATACTTTTATCCAGTTTAACGATTGTTGTTAATTAATTTCATACCATTTTATTGAAGAGATTACTTGCTCTTTTGAAATACAAAAATAAGTACTTTTGCAAAACTTATACCAGTGTCAATCATCAACGATTTAACTACGCGTTCTAACAGATGCATCAAATTGTGAAGGGTTTCAAGGGCCCTAAAAATTCTCGAACTGTAGCATATTTTCAACAGAATGTACTTAATTCTGTATCAGCTTGCACTTGTGTTTTGTTCCCTAATATCAGCTTGGCCCAATTTTTTACTATAAGAATTGAGTCAAATACAAAGATTCTATTGTATGTATTTTGGTTAGACGTCAATAATTTGACTTCGTTTTAGTTAAAATAAGTAAAAGTAGAATAAAATTTAGGTAAATTTGCAGTTGAAGTTCCAAATATTTCAAAAATCTACGGTGAGGACATTTAAGATTATGAAGTTCATGAGTTACGATAACAATTACTAATTCATATGTACCTTGAAAAGTGAAGAATCCAATTTGTTTTTGTGATTTTCTTGTTCTTTTCCATGGACAACTTTTGTCAATTTAGCTTAAAAAGGCGTTGATTTGACATTTAATGTCATGTATAAGATCTCAAAACGTGTTTTGGTAACATGAAATTTTTATCAATGTCCTATTGAAATATGGAGTATTCCATGTATATTTATCTGCATTAACTTTTTAAAAGATCAAATGCAATAAATCCTAATTCAAGCCACTTATCTACTACAACAACAAAAGTATGATAATTGATGGATTGAACAAAAAGTAACATACTCTGTTACTATTTGATCACCTACTATGAACATGCACATGTCAAACAAAAATGACATAAAAATCATAGACACAAACAAATTGCATGAAATAATCTTGAACAAAAGCTTCTGTTAATTGCATAAACACGACTCACCAATTGAATCGCCAAAGAATATACGAAGAAAAGAACAAAAATTATGTGGTTCATATGGGTTTTTTTCTTTTTCTTTGACTTTGATGATTTGCCATTATTTTCTCTACCCTGCTATGGAAATTCAGAGGGTTTTGGAGTCGATTTTACTTATTTATTTATAATAATGAGTCATTTTACATTTCGCGAATATAGATTTGACGCGTGTATTACATGAATACCACCAACTATAAAATGATGGATACAATCTTAATGACAGCTGTGCTTAATCTTCAAATTGTATGTGTGTATATACATGTAATTTAATAAGGACAATTCCATTTGTACCTAATATTTTGTACCGAAAATGTCACACCCTCTCATATGTGTACAGGGCCCGCATAAATAAAAAATTCTCAAATGTGTGGTCCTCACACCCTATTTTGAATGTAGGTAAAATATTAGATTAAAAAAATGAATATACATGTAGCATTGTCCAATTAATAATTAGATACCCCTCACAAGGTTGAGGACCCATATGATTTTTCATTTTTTTTAATTTTTGCAGTGTAATTTCTCTTAAAATTACCAAATTTGTCTTTTTCTTTTTCGTTGGTCAATTTCTAACTTATATCAAGTTTACAAGACAAAATTTGTGAGGCATTTTGATTTTGTACGTCATATTAGAGGAATCTACTTTTGACTAATTGAGATAAAATCATTGGCAGTGGCTTACTTATGTACTTATTTTTTCTAGTATTCTCATCATTAATCATATGAAAAAAAAATTTAAAAATCAGAGGAAGTGTCTCAGCAGTGAAATGCAACTAAGACTTAAAAAAGAAAAAAAAGGAAATATTGTGCAATATAACTCTTAATTTCCAGCTATTGTGAACAAGTTCATTGGCGTTGGCAGAGAATATTGAAATGCACAAAATTATTCACATCTCTTTACAGTTAGAAAATTTCTTCATTCTGATTCCTTTCCCACGGTTCTAGACATCTAATTTTAAAATAACTACTGTATTCTGGAATTTCAATGTTTTTTTTCATTACTTTCTGGGAAAAAAATTTAGCTAAAAGAATTTAATCACAAAATTAAATCAAAAAGATTATAGCGAGATAGCATTTGATATAAAAATGTTATTTAGCACTTGATATCGTATTATTTAAGAATTTATTTATATTGTTTTGGTATTATTTGTTAAAATTTGACTCAATTTCCATTAGGTATTTATGGATTAGTTGAAGTGGGCTTTGAAGAGTTCAAAATACAGACTCAGAAGCTATTTAGCTGCATTGTAGCATGCCAAACTCCTGCTCGAGCACGAAAATAGGGAATTGGCACCCGTTTGGTGCCAACCTACCGCTCGTCGCTCCTCGTTAGGGTGGCACTGGAGCTGCACTGGCATTAGAGCCACGATCCGTTTCGCGTTTTGACATGTTTTTTTATGCTCTTTCCATCTTTATCACTAGGGTTTTGACATGTATCCTATATAAAGTTGGTCGTACTTTACAAATTAGAAAAGTTAGACAATATTTTAAACACTATTTTTGTATCATTTCACCATATAAATAGTGAATTCTCTTTTCTTCTGTCAAATTTCTTGTGTTCCTCTTATGTTGTGATCTTTACATCATATTGTATCATATAATCTCGTCCTTATTTCCTAGTAAGTGATATCATTGCATATATAATTCTTGCTAGTTTGTTAACATTATTCAAAATGAAACAAAGTTAGGTAATGAAATCTACATATCGACACACAAGTTCAAAGTATGTGTCTTTGATTTGGGTACATGCATGGTGGATAAAAGTCATTTTCTTTCTTACATGCATTTATTAACATTACCTAATTAGTAAACCTAAATTCTCAAAATGAAGAATTAAAGTTAATTAATTAATGATTTTTTTTTTCACTTTCCGTTTTCAATGGAGTGATTAATTATATAATAAGTTTCAACTTTTTATAAACTCTTAAATTGTAACTATCAAATAAACTTTATTATTAAAAACGTGTGAGCATATGCTTTAGGCTTAATCGCATAAAACGTTCATACGTTTCAATTTTTTGCATTTTCACCCATATTTCAACGTTTCATTGCGGAAAACGTCATTTTCACCTTTTTTTTTTTTTTTGCATTTATTAACATTACCTATTTTTTGGTGAAAATGACGTTTTCCGCAATGAAACGTTGAAATAAGGGTGAAAATGCAAAAAATTAAAATGTAGAGACGTTTTGCACATTACATGCCAAACGTAGGGACGTTTTGTGCGATTAAGCCTATGCTTTATTCCCCATGTTTAAATATATAGAGAAGGTAAACTCTGTTCCAGGTTCTTCATTATATGGTTTTTATTTTTATTTTTTATGCTCTTCGCTAATAAATACATATATCACCTATCTCGAATATATGAGTATACATATACACAAACTTGCACGCGCACGTGGATATACAAATATGAAATATATATACTTAGATGAGGGGGCTGAAATTTATTTTGTAGGAATTATTTTTTTTAACACGTTAGCCCAGAATAAAAGATTTTTTTAGTTCAGTCCTTACTCCTGCCCTACTAACAGCAATAGGTCATAATGTGACACAAACATGTATATTTACAGTTCATAGATGCGTGTGCATGAAAGCTCTAGTGCACAACATTATGTGTAAAAAGATGTGTATATCCCACTTTTATAGCCAAAAACACTCCCACAAAAAACGTCAACCGCGACAGATTATCATAATTTTTCAGCTTGTTAGCGTCAAAATCAGCAATGGTGATTCACGAAACACAAGTATACGTATTATGCAAATATATATCATTTACTAAGGATGGGAAAAAGGTAGAAATTGTAGAATTGTTTTAGGCTCTAGACATAATGTATGGCCTGAAGTAGCACAGTGTTCAAAAGTGAGTGAGGCTTTAACAAATTTTTTGGCTAAGATTTTATCTCAAAAGGTATGACAGATCCAAGAAGGGACCAGTCCTTTTGCATCATTTTTGTGCTATAGACTGCAGCAATATATGAAAGAGGTTATATAATCTAACAAACAGAAGATATTGTGTGCATGGAACTCTAAATTACTTAGGAAAATGCCATTTGAGATTACTTAGGAAAGGGAGTTTATAAAACAAGAAAATAAAATGCCATTTGAGATTCTCTTGATTAAATTAAACAAGCAAGGTTGCGGGTAAATGAAGGTATGCAACGAGTAGAAGTCATAAAAAAGGTCTCGGTTTCTTCCGGGACAAACATTACGAGCTATATTCTTGCAAATTGCCCCGGCGCCACACTACTTCCAAGCAGAATCCCTTATTTCTACCAAGTAGCTAGCATCAAAGTCATCAAAAATTTATCATAGTCCCCTGATTAAGGCACACAATTAAATGAATCCTACATACATTAGTTTTTTACGAATTCAAGAATTCAGTCCTTGAAGTTACCACAATGGAGAATTTTGAAAACTGCCAGCAAACATGAGGAAACCCTAACCCTAATCTATACGCATACACATTGCACTCAAAGAAGAGGAACAAAGGGAAAAAGGAGAAAAATGAATACATAAAAATTTAAATGGTATATACCCAAAATCCCTTTTAAAATATTAGAATTTTAACTTCTTAAGTACAGGATGTAACAAAAGTTAAATAGTCATAAAAAGTACTAGTCTATCCATAAGCTAAAATCTAGCTATTTTACATCATATTAATTTGGGAGTCATTATGTAATAAAGAACCCTAATTATCATATGATTAGTCTCACATACCAATTGATAGCAGGTAAATTAACACTTTTTACTCCTCCTTTGGATCCTTGAGCATCTGGGATGGCACCATATCTTGAAGAAGCCCATCATCTCTAACCAGTGAAGACGAAGAGGGACGAAATGTTCTTTCTCGATGGAATGAAGGATTACAATTAGTGTTAAAATTCATCAAAGATGGTGTCATCAAGCTATGGAAATACGGTTGTTGTTGTTCTTGTTGTCGATAATGCTGCATTTTTGGGACGATAAAAGAGGAAGTACCTCCTCCACCGCCACTAAAAATGGTGGTCTCCGGCATAACTCCAAAGCTTCCGCGAGGCATTATTGGACATGGATGTGTGTGGGTACCCTCATAGGTTGTGACAACTATGGACGAATCCTCAGATGATCGTTCAACTCTCTTCTTTACAACACATGATGCATTAGTGCAACGGTAGTAGCTCCTGCACAAACATATATTGCATGATTCCATAAAAGAAACTTATTAAAATAAAGCAAATCATTTCAACTTATAAGTGAAAAGTGAAATATAGATACAAACTCACGAGAATATATATATACATATATTTTTGTTTTGTTCGTGTGAATATACCTTGGAAAAGGGCTGTTTTTCACTGCTTTTTGTCCGTATTTTCTCCATCTATAGCCATCATCCAAGTTATCAACCTCAGTCTTTGTCATGAAAGCAAATCTGGGTTCTCTTTGCCTTTTTTGGTTCTTCTTTTTGGGTTTCAACCTAAAGACACACATAATAAAAATCACGCTTTTTTGCTCATAACAAGAATAATGCTAGAGATCAAAATTACGAGTATCAAATCCACACTTAATGAGATCGTGCATACAGAAACCCCATTAATCAAGATCTTCCTTTGAATGTTCAAGTTCATACTATTAAATTAAAAGTAAAAACGTAAAAAAAAAAATGAAAACTTTCTACTTTACACACAAAAAATGAAAGAGAAGATTACCGTTTCTTAGTCTTGTCTTGATCTTGCTCTTCTTCTTCAATAGTTTTGATCTGTCTATCATCATTAGCAGCTTCGTTTGACGATGAAGAAATAGACGGTGAATTTGGTGTCACCGGAGTGTTGACCCCCTCAGATGACTCAGCCACTGGTGAAGGTAGAGGCTGCTGCAAAAACTTTGGTGGCAAGGAGGGTGTCTGCAGCAAATCGAAAATAGATTGGGTAGTAAAATCTTGAACGTCGAAGAACCCTAAAGAGCCCTTTTGATCAAATTCACATGGCATGCCGGAATCATAAAAAATATTTGTCATAGAAAAGGCTGTTGGAATCATCTGATCTGAAATTGTTGAGTATAATTCTGTTCTTAGCTCCTCCTCTTGTTTCTTCTCCATAGATTTTCATCAAAAGCTTAGATTCTTATCTGATGTTATTCTCCACTATTATAGATGGGCTGATATACAGCAGTATAGAGAGAGAGAGAGAGAGAGAGATTTGGTTATTGGGGTTTTGAAGTGTGAAGACTGAATAGACTTTTGCAAGGTGCTTTTCTGGACAACGGGTTGGCCCCCGCGGATTTTTCTAATGCTTCCTTGCATTAAACGATTTCTCCTTACCCCATCCAACCCCACCCCCTCCCACCTTATCACCTTTTTTTTTTTCGGTAGCTGTTTAAATTATACGTTTAGTACTTAAAAACTTTGATAACCTGATCATTCACCTTCTCAGAATAACGAAGTCTACCCGACCTTCATATAGCCTTAAAATATTCGTTCATTACTTAATTCTTCAATAATATAGTTGTTCGTCTTCCAAGAGTGATGAAGCCTATTTGTCCTTAATATACTCTACCCCTATATCTGATCGAAGGAAAGTAATAACTAAAGAGAGACTATTCTACTTCGACATGGATTGTGATATTATAGATTCGAATCAAGTCAAGCTCAAATTAATCAAAAACTCACAATAAAAACCCTCTTGCAATGTAAGAAACTTGTAAAAAATAAATGAAATTATCGATTTATCAATTAACTAAATTCAAATTATTCATAAGAATTATTATTATTATTATTGGCTCATTAGGTTAAGTAGATTAAGATAGTTTTAGGGAATAAAGACTAAAATGTATTGTTTGAAATATTAATACTGTATAGTACTCTATATCAAATATACGTTACCGAGTTAACTCTTTAATCATCACGCGTAATTTAGTTGGAAAGAAAATAACCTGAGTTGAGATTGACCGGAAACTTGTGTGTAGGCATTTATTGCCAAAGGACCGACTCATTTGGTCCGTAGAAACAATCGGTGTTTTCACACTCGGGTTTTTGACTGGTAACCGGTTGAGTGTGAAACCGGGTCTAGATTCCACGTGAGGTGGGGAAAAATTTAAAAAGCTTGGATTTTGTGCATGATTCATCTTGGAATTTGTTTTTACCTTTTCTTTTCAACTTTAATGGAAAATTCATTCTTTGGTGACTATTGAAATGACTTTAATGCCCTCGCTTCATTTTTTCCCCCCTTTTAAATATGCTTTTCAGAGATTTTTCCATTTTCTTTTTGACTTGATTTTTCCGTTTTGATTATGGCAGAAATATCATTTTATATGTTGTGATGGGGTCGGGTGGGGTGCGGTGCGGTGGAGGTTATGAGTATAATAACTCTGGTATTTATCACAATAAATTATTTTCAACTTGCCATCAAAATTATACGTGTCCAAGTATCTCTAAGATGAGTAACTCTTCCATATCCATGAAATGGGTTTGTTTTCCGTACAGAGCAATTGGGTGTAGTAAGTATCGATTTTAAAGTTTTTATCGTTTCCAATTATAACTATATTACGTGGGTGAAAAACTTTTTATAAAGCATAACTTCTTATATAATTGTAAACATGAAAGTATACTAGAAATATCAACAAAACGTGTTAACTTAATTTATCGAGTATTGGCAGTGTAGAGTTTTTTCCTTTTTACATGCACGACTCTATGGAATGAGCCGGGGTCTGGCCCCTACCTTTTAATGCAATAATATATAATTGCTTCATCTACCCGTGATAAATTAATTAAGGGTAACTGAAGGGAAGTTGTGCATAGATTCTAATCACTAGCAAGGTCCCAAATTAGGTAAGTGCAACTATCAAATGGTTTCAGATCCTTTTCCTATAATAACAAAAAGAAATAGACAACAGAACTCTTAGCTAGTACCATTACAAGAAAACTAAAAATTCAATCAACCAAAAATTTGTACCAATAGTTTGTAGGAATAAAATTGTGGAATATTATTTGTTTTCTGTTTTCGTGTGCCTTGCTAAAGATTTTCATCTTCAAAATCTTATGATTGATACATTTATCAGTTCGAATATAGGAGCAGTTTGATCGACCATAAGCAACAACAACGACGACCCCAACGAACAATAATATTAATAATAATAAAGTTGAACACAGACTTTACGTACATTTTAAAAACTTATATACTTTCAAATTCACTTTTGAATGAATTGAAAAATGTTTGTGACATTATTAAAACATAGCTAGTTGGAAAAGGTATCGTGACATTGGTGTTCATTAGTAAGTTGGTCAACAATCTTGAAAATGAGAAAATAGATCTCTCGCCTTTAATTATAGTTTCACATCAGTCCTTGATGATTGAAATCATCCAATTCTCTATTGAACCTGATGTGATAATTTAACGAAGCTTGTTTTACGAGAGTCGCATGATAATTCATGAAGTTCTGACAATTTCTATTAGACACGAAGTTACTCATTTGTAAGGATTAAGGATCAATTTGCTATTGAGAGAATAAATTGAGGATGACGGTGCAACTTTTCCTAGATTGGTAAGCAAGTTGTTGTGATGTGGCATGAGAGGGGCAAAGTGGACAGTTCAAATTCTAATTACGTCGTGGACACAGAACACAAGAATACATGTAAAGCAAATTATTATTACCGCGTATTCGTTAGCACGTGTGTTCCAGATGTCCGACATGCGGCGCTGAGGCTGACCCGAATACCGCGTCACCAACTCAACATTGGCTGATTCTGATCCGACAACTCATTGCACTCATCACACACCGAATCTAAATAAACACATAATTCATAAAAGAATTAAGCTCCTTCTGCATGTGTTTTTGTTGGGAATTTTTACAAATAACGAGGTGACGAAATTGGATTAGCTGTTTTCAAGTTATTTTTTGTCCAAGTGCAAATTCTGTCAAGTATAAATCTGTCAAATTGTCTACGAAAATCTTTGACAATATAGGATAGCTCTTCGTAAAAATTCACGCACACTAGATATATAATATTCTACTTATTTTTCTTCAAATTAAAATTTTTAGTTATTTTTTCGAAAAATTGAATTTAAGAAGTGTTGGGTCAAATTTGACGCAGCCCCTCTCTCTAGCATGCCATTTTGAGCTCGAGTTGGACGTTTGATACATTTTTGTCGCACCATTTTCATTAATATATTTATTCACAAATATTATAATTCATTGTTCTTATATATTACTTTAATGAGGAATACTTTACATAATATTGAAAAAATTAAATTAAATATTTTGACGAAGAACGAAGTAAATAAAGAAAATAATTTCCAATCTCCCTAACGTTTTGATTCTTTACTTTATAAATTTCTTAAGCCTATGCTTGGCCTCAATTTTTCAAAAAACACATTTTTTTTTTTAAAATTCATTTTCAAGCATGCATTCTCCCGTAAAATAATTTTATACGTAAACTCAATTTTATTTCTTATTTAATTATACACTTTTCAAAAAATTAGGGCATGTTCTCCTTATCGTTTTCAAGCCGGTTTTCTGTTTTCAATTTTTCAAAACAGTGAAAACTCGTTATATTTCCTATTTTCAAAAATGCATTTTTGAAAATAAGTTAAAAATTTACAAAGAAAATCCAAAACGACAAATTTGTCATTTTGGGTATTTTCAGTTATATTCAAGCCAAAATTTTCAAAACACGTTTTGTGTTTTCAATCACGGCCAACCACCACCGCCAACAACTACCGCGATCCAACCACCACTGCACCACCGCGACCCACCACTGCACCAATGCATGAAACCACCGCCGCAACACCACTACCCTTAATTAGGGTCTGGAACGCAACATTATCGTCCTCCTGTTCCTAACCCAATACCATTCTTATGTCATTATGGTATTCCATCTCTCGTCATCAATCCTCATCCTCTCCATCTCCAATTCGTCACTTTTATTTTTACTACCCTCATCATCTTCTTTCACATGGTCCTCAGGCAGAGGGTCAACCCTAGACGGATACAAAATCGAGGAAATCACCGGGGCATCCTCGATGTACCGAATTTCATCCCGGGTCCACATCTGGGTACCCTGGTCAGCTTGAGGTAGGATTTGTTCAGGTGGAGATTCAGGTTAGGATTGGAACTGGGTTTCTTGGGATGGAGGGGGTTGGGTTCTAGTTGGGTAGGAAACGGGTTGGATGGGGAGGGGTTTAGGGAAGTTGGGATTGGCATCTAGGTCGGGTTATGCGGAGAAGAGGCGACATAGAATGAGGGAAGAAAGGTGGTACGGTGGCGTTTTGGAGAAGTAATGACGTTGGGTTTGAGAAGCAAAGAGGCACAGTGTTTTCCATTTTTTTTTTTTTTTGAAAACAATTTTTCAAAATGTCAAAAAGAACACATTTTCAACAATCTCAAAATGGACAACACAAAACCCAAAATGAATTCAAAACTCAAAACTGAAACACAAGGAGGACATGCCCTTACTATTTCAGACTATATTTTCCCCTAAAATGAGAGTCAAAACAGGCTAAAATGCTCTAAAAAGTAATTTTATATGATAGAAAATGCTCTAGAAAGTACAAAATCATTCTTGGGAGAAAAATCAAGTTGTTCCGTAGTCATAGATGTGTCCAAAGATTTAAAAACATTTGACATTTTGAAAGTCCAAAATGATTTTGGAATTATTATAGCCATGTATAAAATATAATAATATTTTATTAATTTTTTATAATATTATTGTACACTTTCTATAGAAATAATTAAACATCAATAACCTCCCGTTTATTTCCATTTAAAACAAAATTATTTAATTCTCGTACTTATTTTTAACCACACATTCACATAATAAAATATTTGTGCACATAAATCCAAAATTTTGGGTAATGCTACTTGGACAGGATTAGTAGACATGAATATTGACACCCATTGTATAGAATAGTCAGGGGAGAAATCACCGTAGTTTCAAGGTGGAAGATTTGGGGAGAGTTTTCCGGCCGTAAGTTGGTGAAGCAATAAATAGTGGTGTTGGCATTGGGTGGCGATGGGCCGATGGCAACAACATCAGTGTAATTGCATTCGATGATGGTGGTTGGCCTACCGTTTTAAGTGAGAAAATGTGGGGTGTTTGCCCTTTTAAAATTTGGGTAAGTACATTTCACTTTCTCTACAAACGAAAATTCGAACATTAACCTTCCAAAGTTCTTGTATGATCAATGCATTCCCTTACATCAAATGAAGAGAGATATAAAAGAATTCATGAATTTTTTTTTTTAAAAAAAGAATTATATGCATTCTCCCAACAACAAACAAAAAGTTCAAGATTCCATTTGGATTTTGTGTTCTCTTTTTACCTTAATTAAAGCCCAAGAAATGCAAGAATAACTTAGTTCAAAGGTTGCTTTCAATAGGCATAACCAAAAAAATGCATGCAGTGCACCTTCTAGACTCAACGAAATAACCCACCACCAAAATTGATTTCGGGGAGATGGGGATTTTTATTTTTTATTTTTTTTAAGGTAGGCATGTTAATTGCCTCTTATAAAAAAAACGCGAATTTGAATTAATATTTGGTAATTACTTATTTTATGCTTTATACTTAAGCATGATGCATAATTTGTATCACATGATTCGCATCAATCACTATCACTATTACTCTCCCAACTAATTGGGCCCATGACTCTTAACAATAACCTTAAAAGAATAAGGAATATTATTTATATTTCACGGCTTATCTAATTTTTTTTCTCATTTAAAATCACTTTTGAATCATGAAAAATTCGCTCGTAGTTTAATAAGCACCTTGGCACTTCACTCTTATAAGCAGAGTTTAAGGGTAATTTTTACCTAATGTACTTGTGACAAAATAGCTACTCTCTTTGTAAACGAGACAATTTGGGGAATAATTGATCTAACAAAAAAGGGTTATTGACGTTCCTTGTAAAGAGGGTGGACGATCATTTCTAAATTTTGTATGATTTGTAGAAAAAAGTATGCCTTGTGAATTTATAAGCACTTTGAATACCTTTAAAATTACGAATCACATCTAAGAATGAGTTGGCACTTTAATTGCCTCTAACGTTAATTGTATGGAATTTGGTCTAAAAGTTGAAAATGAATGCGAATGATATCTCATCCCATGATCCCATGTTAGATCTCTTTAAAAGTCAACATCTACTTTTGTAGGTTTGATGAGTATTTAGCAGTTGTGTAATGTTGATTTTTTTTTTAAAAGAACTTCTGAAAATTTAATTTATTTTTTTAAAAATATGTATATGATTAAAAAGGAGGGAAAATTAAATTCATGTACAATTTTTTTTTTTTTTTGAAAAATATATGTTAAAAATAAGTTTGAAATTCAGGCAAGCAAGTATTACTGAAACTTCTACGCGTCAAACGTAGGAAAAGACAAATTCGGGTTAGGACAAAATGGTCATCGTTTTGCGTGCACGACTCTCTATAAATATGTTGTGATTCGTATGCTTTATTGAGGGCCAAAATATTTTGCACGCAGCTGTGAAGTACCCAGCACCATACTCTGCGCTTATTGCTTACTCTGCCATTCTTGTGTATACAGTTTTGTCATATATATACATTAAGTTTGACATCAAATTTAACATTATCGTGAGTTGACAGATTTTTATATATTGATTTTAACAATATTTTCAGCAATCAATGACAAACTTTGTCATATCTTGAAATGCCAAACATAATGTACACAGAGAGTGTACGAGCAATTTAATTCGTATGCATAAAATAGAACAAGCAGACCTTTTTTTTTTTTTATTAAACGTAGGAACTCGCAGCCGCTAATCGCCTGTAGAGCCCCGACCACCTCGAATTGGCGGATGTCTGATCAATGTGAGTGCGCACTAAGTAAACTCTGCTTCATGTGCAGTAGCCTGCAAATCACATATGAGAGGTAAACTGCGCTAGGCAAACTTAGTACGACAGACTCGACCGATAAAGTGTTGGCAAGGGATTCGAACTCGTGACATTTGGTCTACGCGCTCACCTGCTCCACCAACTCGGTCACCCTCTTCGGGATAACAAGCAAACCTCTTTATTATTACTTTAGTTGGTGTTGGATGGGTGGGGAGGGGGGATGGGATGCGGTGAGGCCATGACTTTGAGTGCGGTTTGAATGATTGATTTATGTAATTGAAAGTGATAGAAACTTAGATATTGAATAATGATCAATTTGAGTACCTCAATTGAATAGATCGCATCAGAAAATAGAATACGAGTTATTCGTATCGAGGGTTCGAATCCCTCTCTTTCCTGTTCCGTTGATGACTTGATTTATTTATTTTAAAAACAATAACAAGTGATTGAATCATCTTCACTTTGTATGATGTACGTTTTAATTGAATCTAGACGATGTGGGACATGTTTTGTATTCCCTTGGGCACTTGGCTGAAGACACGCCCTTTAACATAGGGATCGAAGTCACAAGTCCAATTTATTCTTAACATCCATCTACTCTGAGTTCATGTCTATGAACCTAACTCGTCATTGTAAATCAACTTACAATGCGAGGTTTTCTTTCTTTTTATTTATTGCACATCAAAAATTGTATCTAGACGACGGGAAACATACTTTAAAATCGAAAGAAGGCTCTAAAATGTGTAAAATACTTGGATTGTAGTATTCAAATTCAAAATCCTCTATTACCTTGCCACAAAAGGAGAATCGACGTCTAAAAACTAAATCTTATTTAATAAACTTTAGATCAAGTACATGAATTATTTTCTATACTCGTAAGACTAAGCAGAGGTTTACCTTGTTTGTCAACTGTCCTCCTTATTTGTCTAAATTCTGATATATATATAAGGAGTTCAGAAGAGGAAAACTCAATCACGATACGAAAGAATCCGGTCCAATCATGCATAATTTAATCCCTTCAAGAGCATGACACTAATTAATCTACAAAAAACATATAATCCAAAAAAGCAGTGATCACAAAATGGACCACAAATCCAACCTTGATGTGAACAGTTCAATTCCCATTCAATTAATCTGTCAACACACGAGAAAAAAGACTATTCTAATTCAAAAATAAAAAAAAAGGGGTCCCCTGCTTGTAGGGTCATGCTCATGCCAAAGAATAACTTTTTATTTTTGGAGAATTTTTCTAAGTACCCATTAGTCTTTCAAGAAACTCTTCAAGACCAATCTTTCGATCCCATAAAATCCATTTCCATTGAAAATGAAAGCACAAGACTCTTCTATGATTAAAAAAACATTTGTAGTACAACATAGTTTCGTTTCAATTTATCGAACTTTATTTTGTTTAAATATGGTCACCACTAAATTTTTTGAGCGGAATATCCCATGTGGAAGACCTCCGCCATAACAAATTTTTGTTGCCACCTCGGACACTCCGTGAAAAAAACTAACGGGGTGAACAAAGTGAAAGATAAGAAATAAATAAAATTCAGCGACTAACGTCAAACTTCACTATATTTTAAATATATATTCATTGGGTTGGTTTTGGTTAGAGCATTCATAAAGCATATTTAGGTATTGAAAAGGTCAAAATTCTTATCAATGAATAATTATGAAACTTGAGATAGCCAGAAGATTAGGTATTTAGGTGCACAAAGGAGCTTTGGCCTTTTCTCTTCATTGACTGTAATAGCATCAGACTTTTAGCCAAAATAATATTATGAAGAAACTTGTTTTTCTTCACACTCTTCATATAAAGTTAGGTAATAGCCTTATAGGTATAACCTAATACGATTTCTTAAGTTCCTAGCCAGACCTTAATCAAAAAAATATTAACAGTAATTAAAAAGAAAATTAATACCAATGCTATGGAAACCTCCTTTCCTACGCATAATCATGGATAAATGTATCAGATAATTAACACTTCCCGAGACATCATAGGATGACATTGATTGCGTGTTTCGTGTACCGTCCCGAACAAAATTAGATAGTATAAGAACATCTTCAAGAGAATGTAAGATTATCTATATTTTAAATAGTCAACCCTTAAAATTAAAATTGCGTTCCACCAGACTTTTCAAATTAACATTTTAAAATAGAGAGTAAGTTTGACTTTTCAAATTTTGAGTGTTAAAACACACTCCATATGGTTAATGAATAATGTTATTTAGCACCCGTCTATTTAGAGGAAAATAATAAATAAATATTTTTTGAGAGTAATAAAATAAAATTTTAAAGATAAATAGACTGTTGAAGTAATTAAATTTTTTTGAATAATGTTACTTGTACGGAAAGAGTTATAGAAAGTTTTACAGATAAATGCAATGTCAACAAAGGGGTGGAAAAGTTTTTTATCGTTTGGTTGAAGAAATTATTTGACCTAATTACATCCCACCACATCATGTGTACGTACATCAATATGTAAGTATTGATGTAAATATAGAACAATCGAAAATTTTTACTTTCCAAATTTATAAATGCTCTAGAAATTATTAAATATGCTCTTTGAAAATAGAAAAACCTTTTAAAAATGTTCAAATGCATATAACACTAAACAGTAAAACTAGTCCGTTTGCTTTGATATATTAATGCTTTAATGCATATACCACTAAACAGTTAAACTAGTCTGCACGCTTTGAAGCCCCCCAAGGTATAGTTTAGTGGTGCAAATGACATGAGTGTGGTAGTCTCTATTAAGCTGGCAGTCGCAGTGTGAGAGTTCGATTTCTGCCTCTTACAAAGTATGGAATTAGACTCTTTGTGGGCTCCAGTATGATAGCTCTTGTACCCTATCCTGCTGAGACATATCACGTGATTTACCTCCTCCACAATGCTATAGAGATGGGGCGGTGGGGGCCCTCAAGGTTGGGGTTGAACTTTTTTTTTTTAGTCCGCACGCTTTGATAATTTAAATATTAATGCTCTTGAAAATCGTGCGAAGTGTTAAATGTCAAAAGGTGAAACTTAATTATGAACTGCAAGTAGCCATAGTTAATTCTTCTGTATAATAACAATGACACGGTACACGCATTTTCAACCTGATGCCTCCATCCTTGAGATAATACTTGTTAACTTCTAAGTGCCTAACTTTTCTGAAAATAAACAATTATTGCTAAGTTTTAACAATGCCAAGGCTGACTAAAATTAGGTCAATTTCAGAAATCGAGCGAAAATGTTGACACCGCCTCATTATTTGAAGCTTTAAGCGAAAAATTTCTACCACGAGGAAGCTAGGTGGACCCCCATTAGACAGTCTAGGATAAAGCTATCTTCATTGGTAGAGCTAGAGCCTAGAGGTATAAAAATGGACCGCGCTGGCCCATAAAAGCCATCCCATCCCTCGAGCTGGTCTTGGCTGGCCCTGATCTAGGGACCTAATGGACAACATTTCTTGCAGGGTCTTGGCTTAGTCATCACAAGACTCGCAGTTAATGAATCCTACCAGCTTAATACAGTTTAATTCCATTTGAGTGACTCAATAATTAAAGGCTGTATAGATGTGAGGTTTCATTTAATTGGTAGACTTTATGCTTATTACATTTAAATGTATTATTTATTTATTTTTCTTTAATTTCTACAAAGGTATATGAACAATCTCTAGACATTTCTCATTGCATCACGTCATTGAGATAATACATATTACGGGGCAAAATAATGTCGTACAAAAATTTTCACAAGGTCCACTAGCCTTATCTGCCATCTTCTACAAGCAAAAGTGGTATATCTTACCGTAGTATTATCGACAAACACAACGCCAACAACTTTACTCTAGTATGGAAGATTCTTAGATGGTTTACATTATGCATATTTCTTCAGTATCAGAATCCAAATAAGTTGTTCTGGCATCAAGTTTCATTTTTAGCTATAACATGATCTGAAACTGCAAATATCAGATCAGACCTAGGATGAGATTTATCATCTACAATGAATTTATGAATCTTGACTCCTTCCTCAATGAAGCTATACCCAGCTGCTTTTGTGATATTCGAGCCTTTCATAAGCTTCCTTAACTTTGCAACTCCATCCCACTTGCCTGCTCTTGCATTAATATTGGAAAGAATCACATAAATACCTGAATTCCATGGCTCCAACTTAAAGAGAGACTTTCTAGAGCAGAGTTCCCAAAACAATGGAATCAGGTTTAAACAGCATAGTCTATATAAGACCATAAACTTCTTGTAGTTCTCTTGCTCGACGTAAAAGATCAACCATTCATACATAATGTTCTAGCTTCGGATTCATTAAATTGAAGAGTTCCCTACCCTTCTCAACCAAGCCTCCATGTGTACATGCTAAGATTGTCCCTACGAATGTGATATCGTCTGGTGTTATTCCTTTTCCCTGCATTGTCAATGACATCACACATAACATGTTAATTTCAACAAGAAAATTTATATTTGCAACTAATTTTTTCGTACCTTACTAGTGACTTGTCCGAATAAAAGTTATTTGAGTTTAGCATAATTAGAACGCTTACCAGCATTTGGTTAAACAGTGCCAGAGCTTTATCACTTTTTCCATGGACTACTAAAACCCATGATCATAGTATTCCAAGAACATAGATTTCTATGTTCAGTGATGTCATCAAACAATAGCAATGCTGTGTCAATTCTGCTAGCACTGCATTGCAGATGAACATATTCTTGAAATAACCATTTGCTCGTGCTTCAATCCTCCATCCAACCTCCAATTTCCCTAGATTTACACAAGCTGGAAGAACACTAGCTATGGTCACTTCCTTAGGCCTTGATATTCCCCCTCCTCCATTTCTTCCAAAGCGTCCCTATATTTCCCTATTCTACGATATCATTGCAGTCCAAGAAATCACATTCTTCGATAGCATAGCCGAGAACAAATGTGAAGCTTCATCCAAAACCCCACGCCTCATGTACCAAGCAATTAAAGAATTCCAACTCGAAACGTCTTTAACACTCATCTCATCAAACTTTTTTCAAGCAAAATACACCAAACCCATCTTAGCATGTCAAGTAGTACAATTAGTGCATAAACATAACTTTGCATGAAAAAATCAATGAAATGAGCAAGAAGCATTTGGCCTTTGGGAATGGACAGAAAGGTTGGCACGGGCAGAAAAGAGGAAGGTAAAAGAATGTGCATTAGAAGAGTACCCCTGGTGCAGCATCTGGGAATAGAGAGACAAGCAATGAAAATGAGGCCCATAAGAAGAGTAGACTTGAATGAGCTTGTTTTAGAGAAAAAGAGTTGGTTTAGGCATATTATCAAACGGTTTGCGAGCATAGTGTATGTTTGGGATTTCCAAGAGCTTAGGGGCCGTTCTCTTTGTGTTTCAGTTTTGTGTTTTGAGTTTTAAATTTATTTTGTGTTTTGTGTTTTGAGTGTCCATTTTGAGATTTTTGAAAATGTGTTCTTTTTGGCATTTTGAAAAATTGTTTTGAAAACGCCCAAAACGCGTTTTGAAAATTTTGACTTGATTATAACTGAAAACACCAAAAACGACAAATTTGTCGTTTTGGGTTTTCTTTACAAATTTTTAACTTGTTTTCAAAAACGCGTTTTCGAAAATGGGAAAGAGAACGCGTTTTCGCTGTTTTGGAAAATCGAAAACAGAAAACGACTTGAAAATGGTAAAGAGAACAGGCCNGGGTTTTCTTTACAAATTTTTAACTTGTTTTCAAAAACGCGTATTCGAAAATGGGAAAGAGAATGCGTTTTCGCTGTTTTGGAAAATCGAAAACAGAAAACGACTTGAAAATGGTAAAGAGAACATGCCCTTAGTGATTAAATATTTTGTAAAGTCTGTGCCATTACTTTAACAGTGCGCGCGCGTATTTGCTTCAATTGGTTCATAAATGCTTCATAGCGGAAGAAACCATTGGGTGTGAGTTACATTGAAATTATTATTATCCATCTGCAGAATTTCTTAGCATAGTTCTTTCATATGTTGTGTGCTTGTTAGGCTTTGAATATAAGGAACAATCGACGCTTACGAATATAAGAAACAATATTTTATAAATTAACCTGGGTTTCAAACTGTAAAATGTTTTTAAGGTTTTGTCTGCCAAAATTACTCATCCAATTTTAGGCTATAACCTGACTAGTTCTAATTGTTTCAGTTGATTTGGTTTAAATTTCATCCCGACTTTTAGGCTACGACCAGAATAGTTTTGGAACCCAATTGCATTTTTGAAGCCCTAGGTAATTATTTATTATAAGGTTCTTAAACGTAATTTTTTTTTATAAGCATAACAATATTTAAATAAATAGCATAGATTAGGGTAAACAAATAGTACTAGTACTAGGTAGGATATATTTTTTCTTTTGAGCCCCTCCAACTTTGGAGGCCGCCGTCTCACCTAACGAAATATAGCTGAAATTTCAGCATATGGTCCGATCAATGTGTTTATTTTAAAAAAAGATAAAAATAAAAATAATCAAGGGCCAATTTGACTTGTGTTTCAGTTTTAAGTTCATTTTCGATTTTCTATTTTAAGGATATATTTTAAAATTTCTAAAAACATGTTTGCTTTGTTATTTTGAAAAATTATTTTTCAAAACAGAAAATTAGAAAATACATTTGGTTTGAAAATTTGAAAAATTATTTTATGACGTTTTATTCAATGAAATTTGATTATTTAGTAAAAATAGAACAATTTATGTTAATATATTATCATATAATATAACATTTTAAAAGTTAGTGAATCTTACAATATTTTTTCTCGCTACATAATTAAAATAAAAATAAATAATTTATTGAATTTAAAATATATGAAATAAAAATTAATGATATTGACTGATAGTATTTTTATTTGTGTTCACTTAAATATATTTTTTTTAACTTTTTATATAAATAAATAATCATTGAGAGCTTGAACTATTTATTATAATTTTTATTTTTCAAAAACGACAAAAATAAGTTTTGAGTTTCATATTATAAGTTTATCTTTATTTTCGCAAATGTATTTTTAGAAATACCAAATCAAACAAATTTTCAATATTTTGCAAAAGTAAAAAACTGAAAATAACAAATCAAACACACCCTAATATTTTCAACTACCAATGAAACTAACAACCTTCAAAATTGTAAGCAATAGGATGGAATGGTAACCAACAAGTGAAATGGTAACCAAGTGAAAGATCCATTTTGTTTGTTTCTTGTAACAAATGAAATAAGCTGCTTCGTTCTCGATGGTGAGAAATATGTTGAGTCGTCAAAATATCGAATGCGCCTATGGGTTAAGTCGTGTCAACAAATATTGGACAGTTCGTTTAGTAATAAACATCAAGATATAACACTACATTTTCTTCGTAAACTTGATATGAGTGTTGGAGCACCATTTATGTGTGTAGTCTAGTAAGTGTGTCGTCAACTAACTCACAATGAAATAACACAAGATTTTGCAAAATTTAATATTCTCCGAAGATATGTCTAACAGACAATATTAGATAGTATTGTACAAACATACAAAAAGTAGCCCTTGTTTGACAACCTTTAATTTAATTTTCATTTTTACTACAAGATCATTTTCAATCACATTCACACAATAAAATATCTTACACGTAAACCCATAATTTTTCCATCATTTGCAATCACATGTTCTCCAAAAAAAATTACTATTGAAAACAATGTTTTTAAATTGTTAAAAGTAGTCTTATTTTTCTTCAACGTACCACAATAGGATAAAGTGTCCCCATGACAACCACACATAATTGTTGGAAGCCCTTCAATATAGGAAACATTAAGAACCATTTATCATGCAAACCAAGAATTTTCTTTCTTAATATAATCTACTAACCTCCCAAGTCCCAAGTTTAATTTTTCGACATAAGCCTAGTTTCTGTCTCCCTAAAATGCATTCATCTTTTATTCAACATTCTATAAATGTTACCTTTGCATGTATTCTCGTCACATTAGTCCTTTTCTTGGATAATGGCAATGGTGTGTCTGTGAAAAATGTTGTTGATTCCCCTCTCTTGACTCAAAAATTAAATATAAATCGCACAATAAAAGTTGATGCAAATGGCCAAGGAGATTTCAAATCTGTTCAAGCTGCAATTGATTCAGTCCCAAATGGGAATTCTAATTGGATCATCATCCATGTCAGTAAAGGAGTTTACAGGTTATTTTCTTCAAGTTTGTGCAAATCATTACCAGATTTTTTTCTTAGATGATCCTTCGATAACATGAATTTTTACCATCAAGACAAGTGACCGTAAAATTTATTGCAGAGAAAAGGTGCACATACCACAAAACAAGCCCTACATATTCATGAGAGGCGATGGAAGAGGCCGGACGATAATCGTCTGGTCGGAGAACTCTCAGGACAGCTATCAATCCGCCACATTCAAAGGTGAAGCGCCACATTTTGTTGCCTATGGCATTAGTTTCAAGGTACGGTTTTTCTATCGCCTCACACGTTTTCTTCCCCTAAGAAGTGTCAATACTCATTTTTGGGTACATGAAAGCTAAATTGGTTGTGTTTACATGCAACTCGGATTTTCATTTATACGACAATATATTTGGCATAATTCTCATGTAAAGCTTGTCCAATCCAATTCAGTAGGACATGCCGAACATGTCGGCAACGTATTAACAATAATTCACCCACTTCGATAATTCATATGGTTTTGACAGAATGAGGCTCCCACTGGCATTGCTCATACATCTCAAAACCAGGCCGTAGCAGTATTTGTGGGAGGAGACAAGTCTGCCTTCTACCATTGCGGATTTTTCAGCAGCCATAACACACTCTTTGACTACAAGGGCAGACACTACTATGACAACTGTTACATTCAGGGCTCTATAGATTTCATCTTTGGTCGTGGGCAATCGATATATCATGTGAGCTAATTGTATCAATTCTTAAGAAACGAGCAACTTTTGCCAGCTTTTTTTTTCCTGATCAAGGTTCTATTGTTTACGCATGGATGCAGGAGTGCGAGATTTTTGTGATTGCTAATAAGAGACACGAAATCCGAGGATCTATCACAGCACATAGCAGGCAAAGCACCAAGGAAAACAGTGGCTTTGTCTTCGTCAAGGGGAGAGTCTATGGCATTGGTGATGTGTACTTGGGTAGAGCTAACGGAGCACATTCCAGGGTAGTTTTTGCAAACACCTACTTTTCTAGGACAGTTATACCTCAAGGCTGGACAAACTGGAGTCTTTCAGGCAGTACAGGGTAAGAATCTGGTTCTTGAAAACAAATATCAGTTTCTTCTTTAGTTCATAAAGTTCGTAAATCCTTCTACTTCTACACCACTACGTTTGATTCGTTGAGCAATCTACTAAAAGATCTAATGCAACTAAGTTCTTTGCAAGTACAATAGACCTTGTTAATTTGGTCTATCCCTCCTCTTCTAACTTGTATTACCGAGATTATGAACACAAGACTCTTTAGATCTACACAACCATCTAAGTTATCATTCTCTATATTTCCACAATCACACCACTTCCACTTGTGGACATTTTTTTTCTTATCCATTTTAGTATGATCATACATCCTTTTAGCAATGACACTACGTTCATCGTATAGTTGATTTGTCTTTTACAAGCCCAACACCTAGAAGCATAAAGCAGAGCAAGTACAATCACTGTTCTATAACGGGAATGATATTTCCTATCACATAGAATTCTTGTAGTTCTTTCATCTTAACGCGCTCTAATCCTATACGTTACATCCTCTTCAATTTCCTATTCTTTACTAATAATTGAACATAGATATCTCAAAAATCACAATTCAGGGACGCTTAAGCAATATCAAATCCCAATAAATTTTATCTAACATCCAACATACGTACACGGTCAGCACGTACACGGTCAGCAGTGACTAGGCTACTTGTTTCCGGTATTCTTGCACTTTAATCTCCCACCTAACATCCCACTCCAGTCAAATCTCATCAATCTTTTAGCCCCCGTTTGGCCCCCATTAATTTATAATACATTTTTCTTTCTTTTTAATCACATTATCCAATAAAATAATATTACACACATAAACCAAAAACTTTTCCTTTTTTTCAACCACACATTCTCCAAAAAAATACTATTCCAAAAATTATAACAACAAATGGGGGCCAAACGGGGGCCTAGTTCATTCCACTTTTTTCTTAATTACTGGCTCAATTGGATCAAACATTATGTGGTTGACAATTATCATAAGAAATATATTACTCAA
Source organism: Fraxinus cuspidata (assembly GCA_903798385.1). Classification (NCBI taxonomy): domain Eukaryota; kingdom Viridiplantae; phylum Streptophyta; class Magnoliopsida; order Lamiales; family Oleaceae; genus Fraxinus; species Fraxinus cuspidata. Next base: position 35,733 of record CAIGRP010097220.1, read on the forward strand.
GGGGAAATTCTAATGCAATTAATGTTGTACCTTGAAACAGAAACTTGCACCAAGCCGAGTATAAATGTCATGGACCTGGGTCTGCTTCAACAAATCGCGCACCTTGGTCAAAACAACTCACTGATAAAGAAGCAACTCCATTCCTCTCTGTAGATTTTATCAAAGGCAAGGAATGGCTACCAGCATGGTTTTTCTAGTGCATGTGCATCTTTAGACTTCAGATAGAAAGGGAGCCTCTATCTGTATATTTATCCATGCCTACGAGTTAGTGTATATATTACTGTATATAAAAGCTACTGATCACGAAAACCGTGAATCCATCTTCTACTTGTACACAGAAGGTTAAGTTTGGTATGCAATATTAGACATAACTAAATAATATAAACTACGATCAAGAGTGAAGTGCTATACAGTCCCCCCTTATCGGTATTAATATGACTAAACAATATAAACAGACAATATTTAAACTGCTTTTCTTTTTAATACAGAACAACCATGAAGAGTCATAACTTACAACTTGACTCTTGATCGTGATCTCAGCAAACAAAATGTCTGTAATTCAATGCCTCGTGTGTGTGCAGCAGACCTTTCACCAAGCAAGCTCATCATTATCTGGCAAATGATTAAAGAATTAAATCCTAAAAGCAATGCATATCTTTCCTCCATCTCCCCTTTCCTAAGACAAAAATGCATGTAAAACAGATATGTTTGAATTGTTAGCAACTTAGCATTATCAATCCACCAATGATCTCAATAACATGTCTACACACAGCACAGCACGCTGATCACTGAATGGAGAAATGAATAAATGACATGATTATATTACAGCAGATGCATCAGTGATCGGGGATTTCCTGATGTCAAACAAATGAAAAACACGTTCCACAAGAGACTCATAAATGAAATCTACATTTTAATCCATCGATTTCCTCAAATGACAATCCCGAGCTGACCTCAGCCTCTAGATTTTTCATCTCGACACCACAAGCAATTCATCGCAAGCTCCAACAGCCATCTTGCCAGCACCAGATGCAAAACATCAATAAAGACATTAAAGTGTATACGCTGCCGGCAATGCTACGAGCAAAAATCAACCATAATTATGCACATTTTGGACATGTCTGGTACACAACATTAGAGAGTACCATAGTACTATAAAGAATTTGTACTTCTTTCTTCAATGATGTTGAATATGGCCCAGCCAGCTTACTAAACATGCCATTTGTGATTACAGTTCTTTTTGGCCACTATCTCCAGCAACGCTACGACCAGTTTGAAGTTGAATGACATATTGTCTCTGCAGATCCTTAAGCTTTTCCACTAGTTCTTGGAACGATGGCCGGTACTGTGGTTCACTGGCCTCAATACAGTAATTTGAAAATCAGCTAGAATTCAAATCATGAAAACATCAAGATATAGCTATAGAATGCTAGAGAAAAGAAGATAGCAAATGAATTTTTGTATGCAATCAGATTTTCTAAGTAATACCATCCATAATGTCAAGAATTTTAATTATCGTAAAAAAAAAAACCAAATATATTTAACAATTGAGTGCACAAAGTTGCTCATATACAACAGGTAGAATACCATATCATTAAATAATTCTTTCTCAAGATTTGAGAACTTCAAGGCCACAATTTTTTATATTTTGATTTTGAAACAACCTTTAGTCTAGAACTCTTGGTCATATATCATCTGAATAGAAAATTCTGTCCAAAATAGCGAAAAAGATAAAACTGAAAGTCATCTGCATGCAGAAAATGAAAACAATTGAACAGCAATCAGAAACTAGAGGAAAGACCTTTGCCAGCAGCTCTCGATGATAGAAGCCCATTGTGGATCAACGTCCTTCGGAATCTCTAGCCGTTGGTTCATAAACCCTACAGCTCCAATTACCTGTAGAATCCAATGATGCTGGTCAACATGCAATAAAATTATTGTATGTGACTTCAGGTTTCTTTCATAATCGAGACTGATCACAATCATTTGACCCACTTCAGGAAGCAAATGAGAATGTTGTTCAAGCTGATGTCTAAATAAATTTTCAGAAAAATTACCAATACCTGCATTGAGTTGAGGTTATCCCAAGGAATCTTCTGGGTAACGAGCTCCCATAGTATTACACCAAAGCTGTACACATCAGCCCTAGTTATTCCAATAAAGAATGTCAAGAATCAGATTTATTTGTTTTCAACAGAGGTTCATTTATAACAATATTCAATATCACTAGTCACTAAGCATACTTCTCGTCTGAGGGTTCATTACGAAGAACTTCTGGAGCCATCCATTGAGGCTGCATGACCAGGAATAAGTAAGTTGTCAACCAGCTATCAATAGCCCCTGTTTGACAACCATTATTTGAAAACTCTTCTTTCTACTCATTTTCAACCACACATTCACACAATAAAATATTTTGTATGTAAACCCAAACTTTTTCCTACTTTTTAAGGACACATTCTCATAAAAATCACTATTCAAAACATTGTTTTTTCCAAATAATGGTTATCAAACAGGGGCTTAATAAATTTAGAATGTATAGCACTGGTGCAGCCACGAAGAAAAGTGTTCAGTGCCGGTTAAATACCGTTCCTTTCCCCGTCTTTGTCGTCAAATAAGTTTCATGTTTAAGCCGTGAGAGACCAAAATCACCAACCTGTTGAAGAGGATGTATCAGTCTTCCTCTCAAGGAGTTTCTAAAGCACATACGAAGCAAAATTAGGAAATAAGAGACGAGATTAAACAGCATATTCTGAAGAACCCAAGGCAGACCTTCACATTCCAGTTCTTGTCAACGAGAAGATTGGATGATTTTAAATCACGATGAACGATAGGTGGATTGCAACGATGAAGATAATTCATGCCTCGTGCCTGTGGAAATATAGCCAGTGCAAAATATATACCACGAAAAGAATCACCCAAGAATGCGCAGTGATCTTCAGAAAATGTTAAACATAACAGGTATGTTTGGTAGGGATGATTAGAAAAATAAGCAAAAATCAATATATTGTCCTATCTAATCCTAATTATAATCTGTATCAACCATGCACAGAGAGCCTACTAAAAGCAAAAAAGAAATTCTGAGACATAATGCATCTTGTGCCTTCACTATAAATAAGGTATGGTTAAATTTGAATGAACTGATACCCCACACGTATTCCGAACTCTCAAGATACTTACAATATCCAAAGCCATGTAAATGTGTCGCCTCCAATCTAATTTTGAAGTATGCCTCTGTAATAACCGGAACAAACTTCCACTGTATCAAAGGGAAAGTTGGAAACTTGTATATAAATCATTCTGCTAATTGAACAGCACAAAATCATAGAGATACAGAGAATAAGATATTATACTGATATATGCAGAAGATACAAAGAATACACAACACTGAATCTTTGGATAAAAAGTAGAAGAGAAAAACGAGGGGAAGGCACAGAGGAAGGTAGAAGACACACCGAGGAAGAAACTCTGTAACAATACAAAGACGTTGAGGCGAAGTAACAGCACCCATGAAGAGCAGAATATTTGGATGTCGAAGTCTTTTCATAAGTGACACCTTCAAAAACAAAGAACAACTTTAAGCAGATTTAACAAAAGTTCAATTCTTGGTTTTTCTAATACTTTATTCCTTCACTGGCTTTTGTTACTAAGACAAGTCAAATCATCTTTAGCCTTTTGGACACTCAAAACATGGTCCAAGTGAACAACTCAATTTGAAGGAACATTTCGCAGTGCGAAACCAATCTATAGTCAGGCAGCAGAAGCCACTTGATTAGAACCTATTTACTGTCACGAAAAGATCCTATCTTGAGATAAGAATATTATGTAACTCAGAATATATAGCTTGTTTTGTGGCATGGTTTCAAGATAATTTTTCTAGACATACTGTGAAGAATAGTTGCAGTTATATAGCACAAAGAAAGAATTGAAAACAAACTAAAAATGACATACTCACCTCTTCTCTGAAGGAAAATATTACATCGTCAGAATATTCTTGCCTGGAAAATACCTTGACGGCAACATCCTGCATAACAGACATTCATTTAATTAAAGATGAAAACTAGCACATCATAACTTTATATATATATGCTTATATTACTTTTTTATTTGTAAAGTCTTTTACAGATCTGAAATATTAGCAGTAAAAGGAAAATAACAATCATGGTGATGTGAGCAAGTCAGTTCTTAGGCTATTTTCTATATAAAACTTACAAAATGTACCCAGACAGAGTATATGCTTAAATTTACGAAGTACAAAGCTCTGGAGGGAAATTTAATGAAGCATTTTACAATTCTTCCTAATCATTAATTTGGAGATCGGTACTTGAAAGAGCGAAAATCATAATAACAAACTTTGATTCGAATAAAAAAGTTGTTTTTGTGCATTCTACCAACGTTGTTAAGAAGAGAGAGAAAGAACATACGGATCCATACCACAGAGCATGATACACAGTTCCACAAGAACCTGCATCCACATAACATAAAGGTGAAAGGTACAGAGAAATTATAAGGGGGCATAGTAAAGACCAGCAATGAAATTTCAACTACAAAACATGAAATATTAACAAAAATTTTGCTGCCTAATTGGTCGGTATCCTGGCTAATTCGCGGCCATAATTTATTAAATATGCAATCATTTTCCCTAAAATCACAGGATCCATGGGTATTAAAGGGAAAGAATACCTGCAATAACTAAGAGAACTAAGACTTGGCAATAACCACCAGTAATGACGGAATGCACTTACCTTGACCAATCTGTTCTCCAATTGTCAAGTCCTCCCACAAGATTTCATAATCTAAGCAGTCAGAAACGGTATCAATTTTATTAACAGTAGTACTGCTAGTACTTCCACCACTGCTAACCGTGCTTGTGCTGTTAACATTGAATGGCGAGGACCAAGACCCTGAAGCCTCACTATGAGCAGTCCAGTGATTTTCAGCAACCTGATTTTCTGACTTTGATGCACTCTTCCGCTGACCCAACTCGTTGTCCTGGTCATTGTGTAAACACGGGCAGACAGGATGATATGTCTTTGTTTCTGATCCATCTTGTTCATTTCCTTTCCACGGCCATGCCAAACCTTTCTTACTAATCCAAGCTTCGGCTTTCGAGGTAATGATCTTAGAGATACCAGGTTTGCCTTCACTCTCATCACCAGAATCTCTTGATGGATTAATTGGGGAGTGCTCCTCATGACTAACCCCAGAGAACACACCAAAAGGAAACGGACGTGTATCTCCTCTGGGCGTACTGGCTCCACTTGAAGCTGCATCTTCCCCATGGTCAGAGAGAGCAGCATCCGAGAAACCATTATCAGAGTGATGACTATCTCCACTTCCAATGTCATGATCCAAACTGTTCTCTCCAGATCTTACTTTCGACTTAACTTTCTCGCTGACTTTGGAAGCCTATTTAATGATTTCCAGAAGTCAACACATGCTAAAAAAATTATTATTATCATTCATAATGTAATCAAGAAAGTACAAGACTAACCAAATTTGATATTTTGGAGGAAATAGCAGCTTGTAGAGGCTGCTGAGGATCAAGTCCAAGTTTGGCTGAAGCAAAAAGTCTTGACCTGCTAAATCTTGAACTAGTTTCCACCGGCTTAGGTGCGGATATTACTGCCTTCGCTTCTAGGAAAGGTCTTGAATCACAGGAGACGCATATAATCCCGACTAAAGAGCCATCATCATCATAGAAAGGGGTATCTGTTGCAATAACTGAAAACCTCTCGCCTCTCTTATGCTTAACAGGAAACTGCCCCGTCCAATTCTCCCCCATCATTACACGTCGCATTATATTTCTTCCCACAGCAAAGTCTTGGTCATCTGTTAGGAGCTCAAGGATATCTTTCCCTAAAGCCTCGGAAGCTGAATATCCATAAAGATTTTCAGCGCTTCTGTTCCTGGCAACAGAAAATAAAACCAAAATGGCAATTATTGAATTACATTTCCATATAGGGAGTTGAATCTTACCTTGTATTTACCGAAACATAAGTTCTTAATTTTGATTATTAATATTATTTTTAATGTACAGTGTCAACATTGCAACTACGTATCAATCTTGATGCAGAATGATTAGAAGAGAAAATCCTAAACCAATTGTAAAAAAAAAGGATATATCGCATAACTTTCAGCGAGTTTGTAAATTATACATTTGTTTTTCTTGATTAATAAGATATTTCAGTTTTTCCAGTTATTTAATGGATTCCAATCATTCTCACACCATTCAAGCGAAATTCTAGCAACACCCATTCCTGTATTACGAACAAGACCTTTTTATTATTATTCTTGTTTCCATCCTGCGTCAAATCCGCATTCTCTAAACATTTTGTGTTTGATAAAGTGGAACAGACAATGCTCAAATGAAACTAATGTCTGTATTGTCCATTACGCTATAATACTACGTATCAAAACGTGCACTAAATGCATAATCAGTATAAGAAAGCCCAAACTAAAACTATCAATATAACCATATGCAAGATAGATCAAGAAAATGAGCCAATAAAACTTCAACTGACGCACCAGTAAACTATACGACCATTCAGATCAAGTATATGCACTGACTGTCCCATTGACTGCAATATATTCAAATATTGCTTATCTGTGAACTTCACAGCCGCTGGCCCTCCTCCACCTCCACCTCCACCTCCACCACCACCACAACCACCGCCACTATGCACATCTTTACTACTACTCTCGCGCTGCAAAGGCGATGAGTGCCGGAATGATGCCGACCCTCTCTTCCACGCTGCCACTAAGCCACCATCTCCACCACCAGCCCTCCTCCACGGCATCCGCTGAGGGGAAATTGAATGGGACCTCTGCTTGTAATTTTGATGCACAGTTGATTGTGGTGAACTCGTGAGCTTAGACATCTCTTGCTTTAACTGGGCATGGCCAGTTTCTAATTCTTGGAGCTTCTTTAATAGCTCCTCCGCTTGTGGTGGTGCCCCTGATGCTGCTGATGAATCTTTTGCATTATTTTCCATAATAAGTAATAAAATTCCTCAACACCAAACAAAAGTCAAATCTTGAAAACACCGAAACAGTTGCCCAAATGAATCAAATTTCTTGAGCCCTCATTTTTACCCCTCTCTCTCTCTCTCTCTCTCTCTCTCTACTTTGACATGGATTTAGGACAATATCACTGTCTTTCTGTTCCCCCTACTCCCTTTTGGCAAACAACTTTTTTATGTGAATCCATGTGTTTATATGCAGTCAAATCGTTACTGAAAATGGAGAAACATGGAACCAATGACAGTCCAAGAAGCTACCATTTAGCAGCTCTCTTTTCTTACTCTGTAGTTGTGCTTGAGGCGGTTCTTGATTTGGGAGGTTTCTCTCTCTACCTCTATATGTAATATATATATTATCACTTTCTGAGCTGGGATAATAAGCCGCCCCATTTTCTCATGATAGATCGTCATACTTGTTCGAATTTATTTTTAATAATATATTTTTTTAATAAAATAATATTATATACAAATTTATTTTTTTTTTTCTTATTTTTCAATTTCTAATCCTCCAAAAATTCATTAATCTAAAATCTATTTGATAGATAATAGAGCATAGTTATGAACGCCAAATTTGATGACCTTTCACGAACTCTGCGCGTGCAGTACACTTGAAACAGTAGCCGACTGTTTCTTGATAATTTGACATCTATCGAGTCGTGAGAGAACTCACTGTGGCGCGTGAGATTTCATTTTCATAACTTTCTTTTTGTTTTTCATTTTCACTTAAAAGGGAATATTGCATCATGTGTCCCAAATTATTGTAAGAGTAGCGAATACGCCTCCAATATTTCAAGCTTATAAGTTGATTCAATATCATTTTAACTATATTCATTAGAACCCATAATTTTTACTTATTTTTAAAGACGTATTACTTGAACTTACTACGCATAAGTACTTAAAACCTTAGTCAATTAAGCAAGAATTTCTCAAGGAAACTTACCTCACAATGAAATTTTCAAAACTAACTCAAGCAAAAGAATTAAAAAAACTTGGTGTCAGAAAATTGGGCATGTGGATCACGTGACAATTTAGTAGAGAATTGGGCATTTTCATTCTCAAACACGACTCGTATAATTATAATGAAATACAGAGGAAAATGTACTTTTCAAAAGTTGAAAACTAATATACTATTTGAGCAATAAAGTTTGGGACAAATAGTGTAATTTCTTACATTTTAAAACACAAACCAACTCCAGTCACTTTTTAATGCTTCCCCTCTTTCCCTTTTTTATAATTCCAAATTTCTTAAATTATATAATAGCAAGTTTTTTTTTTTTAATCATTATTCAACTAAAAAATTAGCTACAGTAACTGCAATTTCTGGATTTTTTTATGTCTATGGGGTTAACTTCAGAAATCACTATCTTAAATTTCTAAAATTTCCCATTGTTTATTGACTTTAAGGGAACTAAATGGCTAATAAATTATTATATTTTGTCCACCACTTGTGTATGGATAAATTGGAATGCCGAAGGATCATGGGATAAGTTGAGTGGTTGGGGGTTGTGTATCAATTGGATTATAATAATATTATTGGTAAGGAGTGTTAACTCATTAGTCGTTTTTGTCTATGTGGCAGTGGATCACGATCATATTTTTTAATAAATTAAAATACATTTCAAATTTATAAAATGTGACAATTAAATTCTAATGGGTAAACATGACTTATAAATAGCATTACTTACTGGAACATGGATATATTTAAAGCCGACATACAAAATTAAACATATTAAAAAGAAATAAAACTAATTGGGATCAATATTACTAATTAGAGGTGGCACTAGGCCGATCTGACCCATTGCCCCACGAGCTCGTCACGAGCCCCGCTTCTCTCGGGTCGACCTCGGCTTTGCTCGTGAGCTCATGGCTCGTGGGACAAACCGAGTTTTGGCTTGCGAGCTCATTATTTTTTTTTTTAAGATAAGCCTTTTAACCTTTTTTTTTAAAAAAAAACCTCGATTTGAAAGAGCCACTCGTCAAAATACGAGCCGACCTACTCGGCTCGTGCTCATCTTTTTGATGAGCCTGAGCGGCTCGTGGCTCGTTTTTGACGAGTCGAGCGGCCGAGTCGACGAGCCGCTCAACTCGGTTGCCACCTCTATTAGTAATTAATTTTTTTAGTACTATGTACAAAAGATGTTCTATTCATTGCAAGAAAGATGTCATTTTTTAGTTTGGGAGGCATTATTTAAAGAAAATTTTTCTCTCTAGATAAGTCGGTTCATACAGTTTCGTCCCCATTTCTATTGTATACATGTTAAGCATTTAATGTGAAAATGAATTAACATGTATGTAAAGGGACGAATTGAAAAAAAAAAAAAAAAGTTTATCACTTCCTAACATTAACTTTTAAAAAAAGCTCTTTTAAATATGCATAATAAAGATTTTTACATCACAAATTGTAGTTTGCTTTTTGGTAAACTAGATGTCTATAAAAGATGTTACAACCATTGATAAGGAAGCACTTTTGTGTTCCACGTGAAGTTTTGTTGCTTGTCAACTTTTCCTAATTGTTGTGGAGGAGAAACCCACAAGATAAATGCATTATTTGGGAGCTTTGACCTTGTTTTTCTTTTCTTAGTACACTTCATTTTCCTAAGCTAATCTCTTTTACTTTGATGGATTAGATATCTCTTCTTTTCTTTTGTTCTATTTGTTTCTCTTTTAATCATGTGAATAATTTCGAGAGCGATACCAATAATAATATGTAAAGAAGTTTAAAGGCTGTATAATTGTCTATTTGAAATTTAGTGAAGAATTAACTCTCGTCCATTCAATAGGTAGTCATACTCGTGCCTGTGAATGATGCCATTTATAGTTGTATTAACGCCATTTAATAAGAAATTTCTTCATATTCATTTAGTGAATGATAATTAATATTCCAACGGGATTTATTTGATAGGGCGATCCAATTCATCGTCTAATCGACGAATCATGAACTAAGCATCTAATACTTCAAGAAACACATTTATTAAGAACTCCTTATTATCCATCCACTAAGCATCATAAGTAGCATATCATTTACTAATTTAAGAAGTAGAATAGTGGATATCTCAAAAGAGACGAGTAAATTTCAGACATTTCCTTATAAAATCAATATTCTATAAAAGAAGTAAGATATTGTCTTGATAAATTATTCAATCTCTAGTTGGTCTCACAAAGATTCATGTAATTAACTACACAAACATGCAAATTTAGCATGACTTTCGCATCTGCAATACTGAAATTCCGCGAAAATAATTTTTTTTCATATACTCATTATCTCATCTATTGTAAATTTGACCATAATTCGTCTCTAGTACTTTCTATTGAATGAGTTGAAATTTGTTGTCTCTATTTCAGTGTTTCCTTAGATATTCCCGACTAAAATTTCGATATATCACTACATTGAATAATGTTAGCAAATAGCAAGACGACAATTCAAATGTGATATTACATATGAAAATTATTATCATCTTTCTATTTGCTAACACTATTCAATGTAGTGAGTTATCGTCTTTCTATTTGCTAATTATTTAATACGGTGGAATATCACAATTTTAATAAGGAACAACGAAACAAAAATAACATATCTCGACACTGATTTTTTTACACCTAAAATACAAAGGAGAGGTTGGAGAAAATAAAATATTATTTTTAATTAGGAGAATACATTATTCTTCTTATTCTTTAACATTATTTTGCCTTCTAAATGATTTACCTGTCAGTTTCACCTTTGTATGCAAGTTTGTTTTTAAGTGACAAAATAATTGAAGGCGTTCATGCACATAATTATTTATGATAGGGACAATGGGCAGCAAAAATAATTTTCGGATTTTTTATTAAACGTTGCCATACGAATTGATAGAAAACTGGTAATTATCATACGACAATGGGATTATTTATAAGCTGTTAAAATTATAAATTATGAGTGATACATTAGTGAATAGTAGTTGTAAATATTACAAAATGTATGATTAAAATTAAAATTTGATAAACTTAATCCCTGTTTGATAGAAATTTTAATTTAAATCAAAGTTAATAATTAATTTTAACCATATATTTTATAGGATCTATAATTTTTCAACACATATTTCATCAACTTTTATTAAAATATACTAAAAAATCTGATTTTAATCCAATAAAAAATGGGCTTAAATTATAAGTTAAGAAAATCTAAACTCAAAAGAATTTTTTCAAAAAGAAGTATGTAATGTGGATAAAGCGTCATTTGCCCTCAAGAATTTTTAACTTAATTTTCTTTCTTAATATTATCCTATACACCTCACCAAACATGTCACTAATATGTATTGGTGTACACTCATTCACTTTGTATCAACTTTTAAAGAACACCTATAAATCATGATAAAAGATTCACATCAGTTAAGGAGATTTACTTGCAACTTCTGTAAACCACACATCTGGTTTATGTGCAAATCTAAGGGCAATAGTTCACAAATTGTCCCATACCGCCCCACCATGGACACGAGTCTCTTTATATTTGAGTCATAGTCAAAAAGGGCGAAATTTCAATGAAAAAACTTTGAATTCAGAGGACAATTCTCTTGGTGCACTGACCATACTCCAAACAGACACTAGTGGACAAGTATAGCATACTAGGGCACTTTAGATAAGCACACCAAAAAAACTCGACGAAATGACCCATTAACTTTGGGTTAAACGGTATTCTCCCTCCCTCCTTCGCATACCGCCCTGCCATAGTCATGAGTCTCTTTATATTCGCGACTCTTGTGAAAGTCAACAACGTTGAACTTCCATGGAGAATTTGGACGGCAATCCTCCATGTGAATTGTTGTTGTACTCCAAACTGACATAGCTGAACAAGTATAGAATAATAGGGCACTTGAGAGAACCACGTCGAAGGAACTCGGCAAAATGATTCTATTACTATGGGAGAAGAGGTGTTCTCCCTCCCTCAGTTATCCAAGTACTCCAAGGTTAACCTATTGGAGAAGTCCAAAGCATTTGGTGAAACTTACTTCATTTTTAGTACTTTGTGGGATTGGCCTGTGCATGTAGGGTCGAGTCTTTCATTCGGGCTTCTTGAAGACGGGGAACCTCCCAATCTCTACCTCTCTGCAATATACCTTGGTCCAAACACAATTTATGGAAAAGCTACAAATATGCCAAATTGATCTTTAACATATACTAGTACATCCAGGGAATATAGTTTCTGAATCAGGTGTTCCCAAGGAAAGGAAGTGATATTCATTGTCGCGTCATTTAATGGCAGGCCAGTGACTCTCTATCAATCGAAATTATAGAGTAAACACTAATAACCACAAGATTCATTAACAGGACCAAAAGACAGTAATTATTTTAAATTAGCTCTGAAACTCGAGACGATACACAAAAAATATTTTAAGATTACACACTTGACTTTCACGTACTCAAGATTAGCGCTATATACTAGAAATCACCACCTCACAATAGAAACGAGGTGGGAACTCTGGAAGTTGGCAAATGGATAACTATGGGCTTAAGGGGAAGAAGATGAGTTTGAAGAGCCTTCACAAATATTATTGGTATCACTAATTACTCATTAGCTGCCTTGCAAGGCAAGGCTCGAACTACTAACCTTATACATTCTGCGGGAAGTGTCCCAAAGGTCAAGCAGGAAACAATATATTGGTTTAAACTCCGGAGAAAGATCTAGATGTAAGTCCTTGCAGTTGTATATTTAAACTACGCTCTTCGAACCTCTATGTGGCATGGGTAGGTCGAGGATAATCAGAAAATAACATCTTTCTGATTCTCTGATATATTGAACTTCACCATTCATGAGCCTCAAGATTTTTCTGCACATACTTAGCCCTAGGCCCTCCTGGGACACCCATCGACCGTTATGGAACATATCTTGAACTAGTTCAGGAGGAAGACCTTCACCTGGGCACACAATTCTTCAACGACAAAAAAAAAAAAAAAAACATCAATTACTGAGATAGCAAAGATATTTGAGAACTAAAGCTTAAAGGAGTAGTGGAATAATACAGAAAACAAGTGGATAGAAAAGAACTTTACTGCTTAAGAGGAATAAATACCTAAATTCAATGTGCACAATGGTAATTCCATCAGAAATTTGCTTCAAACTCGGTTTAAGTTGAATTTCTACCCAACCTTCTGGAGATGGAGCATGATGCACCATGTTCGATAAGAAATTTGCCAAGACCTGTTGAATTCTAACTTGATCACCGTAGACAGACAATGTCTTAATTTCCTCTGGGATATCTCGGATCAATTGAAGACCTCTTCCCCTCAGCAATAACATTGATTGGCTAACAACAGCATCTATTACACTCCCAAGTAAGAACTCTGCCTTCTCGAGCTCCAGCGAACTACCAGAAGATAGGCTAAAACTTAGTACATCTCTTGCATACTAGCAACCAGTAACAGATATGCAGCAACAGAAATATAACAGTATTACTTGTGCTCTGGGAATCAGCAAAAATTCATCCAAAGTAGTCAGATATTTTCATCTTTTTACAATTCATGTATACAATATAACATATCAATTTTGTGACGAAAAAAATACTGATGATGNCAGATATGCAGCAACAGAAATATAACAGTATTACTTGTGCTCTGGGAATCAGCAAAAATTCATCCAAAGTAGTCAGATATTTTCATCTTTTTACAATTCATGTATACAATATAACATATCAATTTTGTGACGAAAAAAATACTGATGATGGAGATCGAAGCTAGAGTTGATGGACGATTTATCTGAAGGTGGTAAGACTGCTTTCTTGGAATAGAAAAAATTAAAAAGTCATTAAGGATGTAATATTACCATTGAAACAGACAGTTTAAAGTTCAAATCAGAACCTACCCATCCTCAATATTTTCCAGAT
>CAIGRP010097234.1:0-29643 GCA_903798385.1 Fraxinus cuspidata
AGGTGGTCGAGTTTTATGTAACGAATGATCCAGACTAAAAGAAGATATATTGGAGATTTTAATATGCTTGAAGGATTGAGAATGTGCGGAATTACGTTTTCAAGAACAAGTTGACAATGCCGAAGAGTTGCAGCAGATTCAAGGATAAAATATTGTAAGTTTTTAAATTGATTAGTTTCAAAAAATACGTAATTTTTAATTTTTTTTATTTCAAGAAAAATTGTACACGAAATATTTTATTCTAGTAAATTTTATCAGCTTACGATGATTGTAGCTGATCCCAAATCTGGATAAATGAGAGTTTTAACTTTTATTTCATTTGTAGTACATATATATTGCACAAATTTTAAATTTTTTAAGAAAAAATTAGATTTGACACGAAAAAAAGAAAAAAAGAAAAATCAAGCCGGCTCGGCCCACTAAGACTCAAGCCGAAAGCTCAGGTCGAGCCTCAATTTTTTGGCCAAGTTTTTGCTCGACTCGATTCAAGTTAAAAAAAGCTCGAACATTTTTTACTCGAGCTGGGCCCAAACTTTGAGTTTCGTCTCGTGGTTCGACTCGGCTCGTTGACACGGCTACCACCCACAACCATACTCCATCACAACCAACCAAATCCACTATTCTCACCCAACTTGCCATCACCACCAACCCTCTTAGAATGAGTTTCAAATGAATTGAGCTTATCATTTTTAGAGTAAGACTCCCATTGAATACTTTGATTTGTTTTCATTCTCCATTTTCCATTTTTTCATTTCACCCACCATTTGGATTAGTATTAGTATTATTATTCATGTAAATGTTTCATTTCTTTTCTTCGTATTCCTGAATTCTCGCACACTATAGTGCATAGATCCGTGAAATTTTTGAGCTAAAGATGAGGTACCACAATTTTATCGAAAATTAACCAACATCGAGTATTCCTCATTCCACAATAGAACAACAATCTTAGCTGTAAAAAAAGTAATGGGTTTGTTTTGTTTAGAACATTATTTACATATAGCAGTTCTACTATATATTCTAGTCGAATGTTGACCCGAATGACCTGAACACCTGAATGAAGAAGGATGGAGTTGTAGTTTGTTTCCATATGTGGATTGAAAATTTTCGAGAACTCGAGAAAAAAGGTTACCAATTTGACCAATTATTTGATAAGATTTGAGTGTTGGATTACCAAAAAGTATGTGCTTACATGCCTTGCAAAGCCATCACATGCTCTGGATGACTTGTTGGGCTCAATTCATTTGAAATTCCGTGGCGATGGCAATAACTGTGGCGGGTGGGTGAGGGTAGGCGAATTTGATTGGTTGTCGTCGCGTGGTGTGGTTGCGGTGTAGGGTTCGCGGTTTGAGTAAGAAAATGAATAGTATCTTTAATTTTCTTTTCTCACTCTCTCTTTTTAATTATTCTACGTGGAAAATGTAAAGTTACAATTTTGTCCTCTGACTGTAATGAATTGAAAGGTTTGAGACTGTGGATGCCGTAATGAATTGCTAGGACTTGGTGAAAGATTCTGGACTTCAACTGCCATTTTTTCATACTTTTATGATAACATTCTATAATATGAGAAAATATGCCCTGATCTTCATTTAAATTTTTGAGGCTTTCATCTCATGTGATTGTTGCCAAATTTGTGATACTATCTATATCTTTTCTTTTTAAAATATATCAAAAAGGTAGTTATATTACACCATGATAATCCTTTTCTTTTGACCACTTAAGGCATATGTATATTAATTGCACTAAAAATCTTCAAATATTTGTTTGTTATCATACTTTTATTCCAACATTTATTTTCGTCACATTCTGATAGTCAACCTTCAATAATGAGTACCAACCTTTGCTCATTTTATTTTATTTTCTTGGTTTTAATTTTTTTTCTTTATATTAATTATATTTTCTTGTTTGTTTAGATATACATAAAATACTAACAAAATATTTGACAAAAAAGTCACCAAGGATAACATGTGCTAATTAATGAAAAATTAAGGATAAAAATACGACAAAAAGAGAAAATGATATAAGTGACACAATGAGCAAATATCAAAAACTTATAGTGCAATAATTTTTACGAGGTGGTGTGAAACACATGAATACTGCGATATAACTACACTTTGATTGGGAATATTGTGTAAGGTCCCAAATTTATTTATTTATTTATTTAGTTTTGGTTGGTTTGAACCATTTGAAGCAATATAACGGAGCCTCAGAGGATCTTCCCATAAAAGAAAGAAAAGCCTAAATACAAAGCTTTATTAAAAGGTCAAATTACCAAGCAATTTTAATTCAAAGAATTAACCATAGTTGTATCACAGCGGTCGTTTAATTCTCAAAGATTATAACCCATGTTCCAGTCAAAATGTAGATGTTTTTATTTAAAACTCTTCAAATTCCCACTTTACAACTCAATTTAACAAGGTTTATGATTATTATGACTCTCCCATTTAGTTTTTCACTAAAAATGAATGTTACAATAAAAGGAATGTCATTTTTTCAATCCATTTCTTCTCAAATCTGAATATTTATTATTATTATTATTTTTAGCAAAGACATCCACACATCTTTAGAGAGTTTTTAGGCTCCACCAAGGAAGTTCAATGGGGTTAGGATTCCCCCATCATGTAGATATTATCATAGAGAGAGAATAGAGGGAGGGAAGGGACATAACATCTAGAAAGCAACAAATGTCATAAAAGCTGTAAGTAAACAATAAATGAAGAAAACTACTCCCAATACATAGGAAACAATATCACGATCAAAATGTAAGAGGTGTTCCCTGATTTGCCCATGGTCTTCCACCTTTGATGATGAGTGTTAGCCTCAACCCAAATATCTGAAATCCCAAGTCTTCTGGCAAGAAGAATCCCATCCCATGTAGCTCAAAGCTCAGCCTCCAGAATTAGGCAAGAACCATAGGTAGAAGAGAATTCCCTTATACATTATCCAGCTAGGTCCCGTATAATACCTCCACCACTAGCAAATCCATCCTTGAAGCATCCATCGGTGTTGATCTTGTAAGATCCCATCGATGGAGTGCGCCAAAGAACTAATATATCTTTGGCGCATAGAGATGCTAAATAGGAGAGCAAGAGCCAAATCCCTCTACTAGTGTAAAGGTCAAAACAAACCACCTCTATGAAGAAATGAAATCATGCGATAAACCCTCTAGACAATCTATCTAGGAACCATGCGAATATATTTGTATTTTACATCATTCCTCTTGTCTTTTCTCTAAGATGCTATGCAATGTGTGACTTGGTCCGTGGCCCGACCAACTTTAGCCTATTCTAGACAGGAGAGGCTGAATGGGAAATAGTTGTAAATGAATGATGTATCTTCATGCAATATTTGCCATTAAAAACTAAGCCATAACGATCATTGAGAACTAAATTACCACCAAAGCTTCATAGAAAATCGTCAGTCACATCATGTAGTTTCCTAAAGCCTAATACACCCTCATCTTTCTAGTCAAGTGCTCCAATATCCTGTTGAGACTAGTGGATGTCCGTCTAGGTAGTATACGATCTCTCTTGTCTGTATTCACCAACTGAGCAGAAATGCCTTCATAATCATCTAAATAGTTAAAGAATCTCCAAATACACTATTTCTAGTCGTTTGCGAATCATCGGCAAATTAAAGGTGTGAGACAATAGTGGTACCTCTATGTGGATAACCTATACTGGGTATATTGAAATTGCTGAGTGAGTAGGAAAATTAATTAATCAGTAGCATTAATGGATAAGGATGGAAAGATGGGATCACCCTGTCGAAGTCTCTATGAGGATGGAAAGAAGCTAAAGGGACAACCATTCAGGAGCATTGAGAAACGACACTCTGAAATGCATCGTTTGATCCTGCTAACCCAAATATGTTCAAATCCAAATGTCTCCAAAATAGAGTAGATGGAGTCTTAATCCATGTGATCATATGCTTTGGCCATGTCAAGCTTCAACATAATATTTCCCCTTCTCGCTCTATCATCTAATGTGTGGAGGAGCTCCTGAGTCAATATAACATTATTTCCAATCAGTTGACCAAGGATGAAACCACTCCACTATGGAGATATAACGTGTAGAACTGAACTCAAATTAGTGTTCAAGAGCTTAGTGATATAATGCATAGAACCGATCGATCTGGGATCTGTCCATCTACAAGCACCATCTCTCTTCAAAAGCAGGACAATAGAAGTACCCATAAACCCTCGAGGTAGATGACCACCATCAAAGAAGGAGCAAAACAATAGAGGTAGCAGTGAAACCACGAGGCAAATGTCCACCCTCGAAGAAATCGACGACCGCACTATACATCATCCTGTATGATATCCCAACAATGCAGGAAGAATAATGATGAGAATCCATCTAGGCATATTTTACTATCAGCATCAATACTAAATACCACTTTTCGTACTTCATGAATCAAAGTGAGCGGTTGAGTGTTGTGTTATCTGTTTCTGTTACTACCTTGGGAATAATACTGGATGGATGGGGTTCACAGGCTGTGAATGAGGAAATAAGAGTTCTTGGTAGAAGGAGACATTCAAACTTGGAATACCATTATAAGTAAATATAACTTTCCGTGCCCTCGGTAGGGGAAGAGATCAAAAGAAATGGTATTTTTGTAAATTAGAAGGCTCTCAACCGTATACAGCGACCATGAACCATCGCATGAAAGTATCAAATTTTATAATTCCCTTTAAACACCAAATGTGAACTGCACTTTTGCTTCCAAAAACCCTCCTCAATAGATAAGGTTCGATTCAGAACTGCCTATGCATGATAAAGCAAATCACTGTGTTCTAGTAAAGGGTCCCTATCATACTCGATCTCCGCCTTATCAACCCTAACCTTAGCCTCTCTCAACTACTGAAATACATCACCGACTGTATGATGATTCCACCAACTTTGACCATATTTCAGCCTGAAGAACTTCATGGATATAATAGCTATTCATGTGAGATAAGTAGGGAGTGGCCATTTCTGAGAGATAAATACCTTAAAAATCGTGGTTCTTGGTCTATACATTGAGGAATAAAAAGGTCTAGGCCCCAAGTCATCATCAGTAGACCACTATAGAAGTAAAGGTAAATAATCAAAAGAAGTCGGATTCAGATGTCTCACTACAAGCTATCGACAAAAAAGTGTAATTACAGAATTAAATAGTACTCTCTCCAAATCTTCCTAACCTGACCATTGGACCATGTAAACCGATCCCCTAGTAATCCAGCATCCTCCAATCCATAATCCAACGTCATATTAGAGAAATCAGTAGTACCTTGTCACCACTATTGTGGCCAGTGCACTCACCATTATGCAATCACGTTAAAGTCTCCATTAACTAGCTACAGGCCATCCATGCTGAAGAAAATGTGGTCAATACCATTCTACGATCAGGGTAGCATGATGCATAAGCTGAGATAAGAAAAATAGGTCATACTATTCTAGGATCCTCAAGCATAGTGTGATGATAAACAAGTAAAGTAACAGTAGTCTCTACGTTCAAAAAATACCAAATCTTATTCGACTCTTTCTGAACCCCGTGTCGA
The DNA here is from genome assembly GCA_903798385.1 of Fraxinus cuspidata. NCBI lineage: Eukaryota > Viridiplantae > Streptophyta > Magnoliopsida > Lamiales > Oleaceae > Fraxinus > Fraxinus cuspidata. The sequence goes on from CAIGRP010097234.1 coordinate 5,540, forward strand.
AGTGCTGATAACGTAGAATAACTTTAACTGAAGAATAAAAGGCTCTAAGATAACCAAGGGATAAACTTGATGAAGCTAAATGAGTCGCTCCAGGCCAATGTGAGTGGCTACACCATCGTATTCCATATAATGATACTCATAAGGACGAGAAATCTAGGAAAGTCTCTTGCGATCGATTTATAGTGATCGTCCTAGTGGTAGGAAATAGCTGAGCATTTGAGCTAAGGTTTTTGCAAATAATTTGTTGATGTGCAACTTTTTGAACAAAACAAAAAATTTTATGAATTACTTATTACGCTTGTGTTTCTACAGTTTCTGCAAGAATGGAATTGGAGGTACATACTTCAATAGGAGTAATTGCCTTTACCTGTGGACTATTTAAAAACTTAACTTGATTTTCTTCTATACTTTTGTCATTTACGTACACCTCGCATGTGGTAGATACATTATTTATAGCGGTAGCTGGCAGTTTCACGTGTATTTTACTACGTGTAGTAATGGCTTTGACATGTTCTTTTGAATTTGTTTTTGTCTTCCTCGACAAAGTTCCTTGAGTTCTACTGACAAGGAGACTGATGTATGTCCCACATGTTCCAAATTCTTGATAGAGGTCTGTTGATTCTGAAAGTTAGTCTAAATCTCCATGATGTACTGAGTGAGTAATTCTTCTAATGAAAGCTATTTATCTTGAGATTGTTGTTGCTGCTGCTGTTGGAAATCTGGTGGTATAATTTATTCTTTGTCCTTGTCTTTGATTGTTAGTCTAAGAGAAATTTGGATGATTTGTCCACCTCGAATCCTAAGTGTTGGAGTGGGGATTATTCTGTTGTATCTAAAAGTTTTGTGCGTAGCTAACTCCCTTAGGTTTAACGCGCGTAGATGCTACATGTCACTTGCAGTAGTGTGATCTGCTCGGTAACCTATACAAACCGATGTCGGTTGGTTTACCATAATAATAGGTTGGGATAAGTTATCTAATTTCTTTGTGATTACCTCCATCTATGCTGCTAATGCATTCACCGTATTAATCTTATGCACCCTTGTTGATTTTTTCAAAATATCCTTGTCCGTCGACCACATAGATTGATTCTCTGCTATTGTCTCATACAGTTCAGGCCTCATTAATGTCCATCTTTATAATTGAATCGACCACTTAAGCATATGCAATGTTACGATATTATGGGTGTAATCTATAGTAGAAAATATATTTAAGCTTGCTTAAGAATATTAAGATTAGGACACTTCCTAAACAAATCATTAAATCATGTCCAAACCTCTGGATAGCTCTCGAGATCCTTCTGTTTGAACGTTGGAACTTCATTTCGGATTTGATAGACACGAGATGGTGAAAAAAAATTCATCGTGAACTTCTGTACAATGTTATCCTAGCGCAAGATGCTCCCGACATGTAAAGAATAGATCCATTCTTTTGGACATCCTTGAAAGTATAATGAAATAATCTCATTCAAAAGGCATCTATTGGCATCCCCTCATGACTGAAAACTTCACACGAAACACCTGATGATTCTAGAAGAGGTTGACGACATATGGTCGAAGGTAGCCTGTCCAAATGAAGGATAAACTACAGCAAGTTGCATGGTGCAGACACTGGATTAACATAATCTCCAACTAATATAAGGCCTTCATCAGCGATGACCGTCCATTGAATTAGTTGTGGCTAGTGAAGTGGATCTTTGGACTTAATTTTGAATTTTGATATGATTTTGATTCTCGACCATTTTTCTTGCTTTTTTTTGTTCTCTTCTACGCTGTCTGAAGATTCTTTCAATCTCATGATCTATTGGAGTGAGCTTGACCTCATCAGAATCTTGCATAAATTGGTGATTGCCTAAAAAGAACAAAATGCAAGAGAAGTAGATTGTTTAATTATCGCCTAAAAAGAAGAAAAAAATAATCGAATCCACTATAAAATAATAAACTAAAATTAAACAAACTATTTCCCCAACAACGACTCAAAAAACTTATTCAAGAAATTTCCTAAGTGTACGAGATTGTTGACAAACAATACATAGTGAGTCATATGTATCTTCCCACGAGGAATAACGTTCATCTATGGCGTACTAGTTGTAATCAAATTCAATCTATGTAACCCAAAAAGATTGGTTGTTTGTAATTATCTTAAATTATACTATGAAATGTGTAAATGAGTTGTTTATATCAAATAATGAGATGAATGTATTGGACTTCAGAATCCACCTATTGATCTCTATTTCCAATTCTCGACTTGTACAGTTTAGTGTTCTTCAAGTGTTCGTGAAAATCAACAATCCATTCCCGTTTAACCTTTTTTCTCAAGATAAATTAAACTTATCATATGCATGACCCTATCTTATTTCTAGTTCGAATTCATATGCAAAGAGATGTATTCAATCACTTGATTATCTCTTTAGATTGCACACACAATAAATATTATTCATAATACCTAAAGTTTTCTCGTATTCTTATTTTAGTGACACTCATTGTTTCAATTAGAAACAATGCACTAACTTATGAATGAAGCTAGTAATTCTACTTTATAAGCCAAGTTCTACAAAAGGAAGCTAAAGTGGAAAACTAATAGCGAATTCTAAATTGTAACCTCACATTATCTAAATGGTGATCAAAATTCAAACAATGAAATAGGCATGCATATTTAATCAAGAACTAAATAATTAAATTAAATACTTAAGTCTTAAATTAAAAATATCAATCCAAAGGTTTTATCATTAATCTAATACAAAGAAGGTGTTTAGCCTAGCATTATTGAATATATAGTACACAAAATAAATGGAAACAATATCACCCGATGTAAAAAACTAGATGAAGATCTTGAAAATCAGTAACTTTAAGCTTTGGAATTTCAAATCTTGTTATAGAATCTCTTGTTTTCCTCTTGCTAGACTCTCTTCAAATATAAAATCAAGATAGATTCTGTTCTAGCCCTTGCCAAGGTTATAAAAAATGCAAAATATCTCCTTCCAAAACTTATCGAAAAAATAAAAGGAAACAAACATTTTCACTTGGGAGCACAACCACGCATATGCTTGGTACACCTTAAGGCATACACATGGAAGGCATCTTGAGGCTTCAATTGCCTTAGCTGAGTGTCCAAGCGCCTACCTAGACAAGCCATGTGCGTGCATGCATGGCTTGTTTCTTGAATTGGTCGTTAAGCTTTCCTCCATATATATTTAGTCCTGCATTTCTTCTCAGCTTGTTTTTGTCTTTTCTCATCCAATTGGATCCTAGCATCATCTAATCATTACTTTGAAGTCCGTTTCAACTTTTGAGTATTTGTATTTTGGTCCTTGAACTTTGTGTTTTTTCACTTTTCGCCTACTTTCGTTCATTTCACTCAATTCCGCTATTTTCATTGAGTTTTATCTGACAAACACATTTTACATCGAATGAAACCATATTTTATTAAAATAACCAACAATTATCCTAGTTTAGTGGCCTAGATAAGTATACAAAATACACTTATCATTGAGGACAATACATTTGGCATTCGAACATCTGTAACCAACTAAAGTTCATACTTATATAATTGGTGAAAGTTGGCCACCAACATTTCTATATAAAACTTCAACAATCCCTCACATAAATAAAACAATTATACAAATGATTATATAGACACAAAAGAGTGTACAAATTGAAACCTATTGTATTAGGATATGTTGCTTATGACTTTTAACATTCCTTAGTAGAATACTAACGGATTTAATCGGCTAATTGGTAAACTTCATATCTTGAAGTTTTCACCCATTTTTGTATACCAAAATAATAGCACCACATAATATACTTTCGATTCTCATGGTTTTTCATTTTTGCCCTATATAACTCATAAGTTTCAGCCTTTATTCATCAATCTCATAAAAGAGGCCTACTTCAAAATAATACAATAGTATGCACACAATAAAGTTCCTAAAATCTTTGATTCTCAAGGTTTTTTTTTTTCATTTAGTTGTTAACAACTCTTGGGTTTCATAATTTCTTTAGAGTGTTTCAACATTTAAAAATATTATAGAAGCAATCTCACTTTCCAATTATAAAGGAGATCTCATATTAAGAGTATCCTATTAGACCCCTTTTGATTTATCCAAAGTTAGAATTATTAAAAGAACCATAGTATACAATATACACTCTGTAGATAACACTTTTGTACTGTAGTAATGGGTAGGACTAAACTTAAGAATGCTCATTAAATCTTAGTAACTTAGTTGTCCCATTAAAACAAGATCTTGAGATTTCAAAAACAATTTTGGACTACCATTATAAAAATTCTTATATAGTAGACTTAAGCTTCTTCCTCTTATAAGCAGTATATTATATTTCTTTGTAAACCTTTATTAATGAATCCATGAGATCCGCTAGATTATCCTTGGATTTTACATACTCAATGTAGATTACATCCTTTGAGATTAAATTCTTTGTGGCATTATATCTACAACATATATATCGAGATTTACCATTATACATTTTACTTTATGCCCTTCTGATAGCCAACTGAATTATGACAATGCATATATAATAAAAACATTGGGAGGCCAACATGGAATGTCCTCTTTGAAATCATAAAACCATTCTGTTTCTTCTCCTGTTTTATCTAAAGCTAAAAAAATTTAGATTTGATCAAAGATTGTGCTATACAAATTTCTTTCGAGAACTACAAAGACACGGTTGCATCATCGATGATAAAAATATATCTACTTGTGAATTAAAAATTATTCGTGTCTGAGTGCATTCTTCTAATATGGTTGAATATCTTATGATCTACAAGTGTGTAATATCCAATTTGCATCACTGTTTCCTTATAATACAACTGTATATATTGTGTAATATAATCTACAATTTAAGGTAAACATTAGATATTTAATAACCTAAATCAAAATACTCCAATTGTCATTGTTTGGATTACTTGTATATCTATTAACTTTTTCATTGCATACAAAATATAAAAAATGAAAGAGATCATTTTTATATTAAACTACCTATGATCTGATCATATTCCAACTAAGATATGAGTTTGTTATTATTCTTGGTCAAATGTATGCTTACATCTGTTGAAATTTTAACAAGACTATCATCGTACGCATTGAATTTCTTCAATATCCTCTCAACATAATGAGACTGTAATAAAACAAGAATTCATATGTCTTAATGATTTTAGTCCTTAATATGGTTTCTACTACACATATATACTTTATATCAAAATGTTTTGTTAATATTTCCTTAAGAGTCATGATAATCATGGACATCTATGCATAATTAGCATGTCGATGACATTTAGACACACATATAAACACATTTGTCATCGTGTCATCGCTCTGGCACTTGCTTTATTATGTATAACGATTATGAGATTATATACATTTTTCTCATGTCCCTGAACAATAAAACTGTTAAATTGTTTCATATAGATTCTTTTTTCAACTCACCATTTATGGAAATTGTCTTAACATTCATTGGAGGGATCTTAAGATTATGCAATTGCAATTATTAATCTAACATACATGATCTTCATTACTTGTGAGTATGTATGGATAACTTTCTATTTAAATTCTTTAGCTGCCAATTTGACTTTATACTTACAACTTGATCCATCATGCTTCAATTATACGTTGAAAATCCACTTACAGCCTAATGACTTATTACCCAGTGAGAGATTTACCAAATCATTGTTGAAAAAATGGCTTTTGGGGCTGGTTTTGGCATAATCTTGAGTGCCACCCATTCGATCACTTTGGAAGATCAAAGTTGATTCATGTTCTATTTCATGAGAATATCAAAATCATATATTTACTAGTCGAAAATGAAGCTTAGGTAAATGAAAAATTGAAGCTTAAACTGATGAATTGGAAGAGGTTAATGTATTGAAGGGAAAACTTTTTTAAGCTTGTCCTATATAGGAAGTTTACAAAAGCAAAGACTACGTTATATATGATTCTACTTTGAAAGTGTGTGATCACGTATAGCATATATACTCTCTCCACATGCACGCGTAGAGAGGTGCAAATGAAGGACCAAATGAGCACTTCAGACCTTAAACTTGTGTTCAGGTATGACTTGTGCATATGAATGTCGAACCGATCAAACAAAAAATTGGCTTTTTAGGAGGGTCCACATTTTGCCTTTATTTTCTATGTAATCTTATCATTTTCTTCAAATAAAACCCTTCAAATTCATATTAGTTTGCAAACTTTGTATTTGATACAATTGAACCCTTTTCCACTATCTTTGCGTTCTTTTATCCAATTCTTCATCATGAGTTTTACCTACAAAATTAAATATAACACAAGTTAGGTAGTATTTTATCCAAAGAACGGTAAAATATCATCGTTTAGGACCTTGAATAAGTGTAGAAACTACACTTTTCACACTTCCAAACTTGATTCTTTGTTTGTCTTCAAACAAAACTACAACTTAACAAACATACAAGAACACAATGCTAATTACCTAAATGGTGGCTGGTCAATCAAGTAAAGCAAAAAAAAAAAATTATCTAGCTAACCTGGCTTTTTATCTCAAGATTTAAATCATAATATCAGATCTATGCACAACTTCAAAATCACAATACAGAAATTAAAATCTACTTCTCCAACGTAAAATCGATGTGTGTGTGAAGAATTAAGCATATCATTATGAATTCATGATGTGTGTACAGCATTATGAATTAAGCATAGCATAGCTAACATGGTTTTTTTTTATCTCAAGATTGAAATTATAATATCAGACAATGCACAACTTCAAAATCACAATACAAAAATTAAAATATACTTCTCCAATGTAAAATCGATGTGTGTGTGTGTGTGAAGAATTAAGTAGAGCATTATGAATTCATGAGTTGTTCAATTCTCGGCCCTCAATGGTCAAATGTATTATTTCCTCACTCATAAGATTCACACACCATCAAACTTATTCCTTTCACTCTTTACAAGTGTGTGAACTAATGTTGAATTTTATACTACCTCCACCTCTATAGTTTAGGTAAATCTCACTAATTGCAGGTCAATAAATAAGAATTTCCATTAAGTTTGATTGTTTCAATCTCTAGGACTTAATTAGATTAACAATATCTTATCAAAAGTTAAATTTTCTTAAACAATTGTTTGAGACACTACCAAGGTATTTGTTACATCTTCTGTTTTATGCACCTTTTCATTTTTTTCTTTATTTGCGGCATTCTCTCCATTAAACTTTCTAAATGACCCATGTAACAAGTTTTAAGCCGATGTCTCCCAAGTCAGTAAACTTTAGGGTAACATGTTTTAACACCCATAGAGGCTCAATTACTCGAATCACAAAGGCTAAGAAGAGAAATTTTTAAATAAAATGTGTTTTTATGCCTTGATTAGTACAATATCTCTCATTAAACACCTATCCAAGTTAAAAAACCTCTAACTTGAAATTTTCACCCAATTACATCCTATTGACCTTAGACAATTCACAGAAAATTTTTAATTTCACATATGGAATCTCCATTTATCTCAACATCTTCCTACAACAATGAAATCACCCAAACTATTATAAATTTGGTCTAAAATTTAGTAGTTTTGGATTTAGCATCTATGGTCCACAATTTCAAAATATCCAATTATGAAATGAACTCATTCCTACATAATGTTTAACTTAATTTATGTAATCAATATATATCAAATTTCACATGAAAAAGAAAAAAATTAATCTAAATATGAAACTTATTCACCATTCATAGATCAATTAGCTATACATTATATTTCTCATTTCCAACCGGCCAACTAACTCACACAAGCACACAAAAAGAATTTTTTTATATATAAACTAATGCAATAAAAGCACACAAAAATACATAAACATAAGAATGACACAAACATACACAAAAAAAATGAAAATCCATGTTTTCACTCCCAAACTTAAATTATGTATTGTCATCAATGCCTTATATCCTAAATCCGCATATAAAGGGGTGGGGAACAGAAAGAAGAAAAAGAGTTCTCTGATATGGTTTGTAATCCAATGACTAGCTTCCTATTGCTCTTGTTAACTCCTCGGTCTTGGTAGGGTTAAGTGTTCTGCGACATTATGTTCCTGCGCAATATAATCAAATAAATCATAAAGATCAAATAACTAGAAAAAGTGTTGCTTAGCTCTAACATTTAATAAACCACTAACATATCGAAGATCTAAGGGAAAACGAGACATGGATGATGAGTCCCTAAAATTGAATAATAATAATAAAAAACTAATCTATATTATCTTAAATCATTCTAAATCTAAAAAACATAATATATTAAAAGGATAGAAGTATTAGGTTGCCTCTCAACAAGTGCTTGTTTATAGTTTGTAGCTCGACTTTATATCGGTTGATTTATGGTGGTTCAAGTCGAAAAATTTCACCATTGTACTCCTTGCAATTTCTAGCATTGCGTCCTCTTTTAGCTTTCCAAACTTTGAATTCTCCGTTCTCGCCTTTACCAAGAATTCCTCCAAATTTTGGTTCTCTTCTTGCAATTTTGTTGAATGGATAGTTCATCTTCAGCAATACAATGACACTCGTCGAATTCTGATGGTTGTCTGGATGGATTATAAAATTATAAAATTTCTTGTTCCTCATCTACCCTTAAGATTAGCTCACGTTTCTCCATATCGATAAAAGTTCGATATGTTGCTAAGAATGGTCTCCCCAAGATTATTGGAATTTCAATGTTTTCTTCTATGTCTAGAATAATGAAGTCTGCCGGAAAAATTTATTTGTCAGTTTTGATGAGTCTATCCTCAACTTTCCCTCTTGGATGTGTGATGCTTCTATCTGCCAGCTGCAATAACATCGTTATTTTTTTCTTCTCCCAATCCCAATTTTCTGTATATAGATAAATGCATTAAGTTAATACTTCCACATGTATCACTTAAAGTATTAAAAGTACCAACTTCTCCAATTGAAATAGGTAAATTGAAACTCCCTGGATCCTTGAGCCTGGGAGAAAGTTTCTTTGGTAATCTTGCACTGCTCTCCTCTGTCAGTGCCATAGTTTCAAATTTTGAAAGCTTTTACTTCTTTAATATCATGTCCTTCAAAAATCTTGCATAGATTGGAATCTGTCGTATTACGTCTATGAATGGGATATTGATGTGGAGTTCTTAGCACATCCAAGAAATTCTCAAACTGTTAGTCTAGCTTGTGTCTCTTCAACCTTTGTGAGAATGTAATAGGAGGTTCGTAAGGATTGATAGGAACGGTTGCCTTAACTGGTGGTGTATTTGAATTCTCTTTAGTATAATGCCTCTATCGTCTGTTCCACTCTCTCCTCGTCCAAAGAATGTACTGTATCCTTAGTCACAACCAGCCTCTTGATATGTATTTTTAGTAATTGGACCCCACTCTTAGTGGTGATTGTTTTTACAGATGGATCCTCAATTATTTCATTTCCCAAAATACTTATAGCCATTACCTGCTCTTTGGGATTAGTCTCAGTATTGCTTGGTAGGATACCTGGTACTCCACTTGTCGTAGAAAGTGTCGTATGCCCAACTTGAGTCTCCAGCTTTTTAATAGTAGCACTCTGATCTCGAAGAGTTGTTTCGGTCTTCCCATGAACTGATTATTAGCCTCCATGTACTGATTTGTTTTCTCCGTGAATTTCCCGAACATTTCTTTCAACTGCAACATCTCTTAGGCTGCTAAAACTAACCTTGTGGCCTATTCTAATTTTGACCACCCCGAGAGAGGTTTGGGTGATTCCTCCACCCGGGGTTATACGTATATGAAAGTGGATTATTCTGTTGACGTTGTCTCTAGTGTACGAAGTCCACTTGTTCTATACCTTGTGCTAAAATTGGGCAATCCACTGTGTTGTGATCAGCTCCACACTCCTCACAACTTGGGGCTTTTTTGTCTTGTGTAACGTTAGCTGTTTGTGATATGCTCTCAACCTTATATAATAGTGAATCTATTTTTACGGACAAGGCTGAGTAAGCATCCACCTCGTATACACTTGGCACTTTCCTTTGAACAACCAATTTAGAAGCCCACATTGCTGAAGTAGTTGCCACTGTCTTAAACAATTTCAATGAGTCATCAATTGTTTTTGTAGATAAGGAGCCTTTGGATGAAGAATCCACCATGCTTTTGAATGATGGAAGGAATCCTGCATAGAAATATTGGACCTGGAAACCTTTGCTAATACCATAATGAGGACACCTTCGTAGCATGTTCTTGAACCTGTTCCAAGCTTCATAAAAGATTTTGATTTATTTTGATGGAAAATAGAGATGTCATGTTTTAATTTTGCAATTTTGGCAGGCGGAAAGAACTTTGTGCAGAATTTATGAGCTAGGTCGTTCCATGTGCTGATGCTGGCAATAGTTTTAGAATCCAACTATCTAGTGCTTTATCACGTAGCGTGTGTGGGAACAAATTTAATCTGATAGCATCATCTAAGATACCCTGATATTGCAAGTGTTGATACATCTCTAAGAATCGAGAGATGTGTGTATGTGGGTTTTCTTTAGCTCTCCCATAAAACTGATGTCCACTCTGGAATAGATGTACGGCATTGGTCTTCAACTGGAAGTTAAGCTACCCAAATGAAGGGTAGACGATGATGGATTGACTCTAAATGAGTTGCGGTGCCATAAAATCCCCAACCAGCATGTTTTCCTCATCAGCAATTTCCTCTTCATTGACTTGAACCACTTATTCGTTTTGCGCATTAGCAATTTGTTGCACTGCTCTTCTTTCTCTTTGCCTATGATGGAATGCACATTCGATTTCTAGATTAGCTGGAATCAAGTTACCGTCAAGTGATCTTCGAATACAAAACCTAAAAGAAGATCAAAAATAGCACTTAGGTAAACTACTATTGAATAACTAAAAGTAAATAAATATAACAATTTTCAAAATATAAGATTAAGGATACCCATGCTAAGAAATTCATTGTTGATCGATTTATTGGATTATAAAATGGTGGACTCCAAAACTGTAATTAATCAAGTACAAAAACTTAAGTACATGAACTTCAAGTGATTTTACATTAAACTCATGCCATGGGGATGATTTTGAGTGAACCTTTCCAATTGGCTACAATTATTGGAAAGCTGTCTTCGGCGTAGAAAGATTTCAAGAATTATCTTAAGTACAAGAGAAAGGAAATGAACATCGAAGAACTAATTTTTAGACTTTGAATTGAAAAAGATAATAAAAGCTTGGAAAAGAAGGGATACAATACTATTGTGGCTAAAGATAATGTTGGTGTGCATGGTCAAACTTCTAAGACCTTCAAGAACAAGTCTGAGCTTCTGATGGCTAGGGGGCTATGTTGGGACCGAAAGGTAGAAATTCTAAAAAATAAGTTTCCAGAAAAATGCTTCAACTGTGACTAAGTAGGCTATAATTCAAAGGTGCTTGTATGGGGGCAAGGCTTATGATATTTGCACGGGGCAAGGCTTGAGATGCTTGTTCGGGGTAAGGTTTGAGGTGCTTGCGCAGGGCAAAACTTATAAGTGATTGCTCGGGGCAAGGCTTATGGTGCTTTCGCGGGGGGCAAGGCTTAGACATGCTTGTGTGGGGTAAGGATTTGGTGTTTACACTGGATAAGGCTTAGAGATGCTTGTGCAGGACAAGGCTTATGGTGCTTGCACGGGGCAAAGATTCGAGGTGCTTGCGCGCAAGGCAAAGCTTATGGTGCTTGATCATGGGGCAAGGCTTTAAGTGCTTTCTAGTGGCAAGGCTTTGAGTGCTTGCTCATGGGCGAGGCTTTGAATGTATTTGAATCTATCTGGCAATAGGTATGACAAAAGTTTGAGAGTGACCAGAGTGTTTGGGGTAAAACTAATCGAGCACTTATTGTTTGGTTCCACCTTGGATGATTCTGTAAATCTCCTTTGAGGTCATGGTGTCAAACCCCGAACCCTAAGTCGTGAGAGGTGGCCATGGTTGACTCGATGACTCCACGTTATCGATATCAAGAATAGGACAATGAGCTCGAACATCGGCCATAGAATTTATTGGATTAGCAACTGAGTCAACAAAACAACTTGTTGATGAAGATCTTTGAACGCCATCGAAGTAACATCTATTGGTTGGGGTGTTGGTAGATCAGGTCTTATTTATGAAAGAACTTGTAGATCCCTGGTAGGGGTTGAACCCGAGCAGATGAGCTCGTTGAAAGAGGTTCGCATCGTGTGTTGACCACGACTTTTGGTAGCGTATCCCATAGACGACGCCAATGATGCTATCAAAAATCTGGACCTGTGAATATCTGAGCTTGACGACAAGGAATGAGCACGAACAGAATCTCCTAGACTTGGAACAAATGTGTTAATGATCTGCACCTGATGATACCTAAGCTTGACGACCAAGAATGAGTACTAACAGAATCTCTAGGACCTGAAACAAAGGCAATAGGGTGTGACCTCGTCGTCCCTCAAATGCTTAAGTTAGTGATAGGGGAAAATACATGCATAAGGTTGTAAATTGAATGTAAACTTGAATAATGATCCAATGCCTTGTATTTATAGGGGTAGGTATTATACTTCTAGTATGTTTAAGTAGTGCACTCCTAGCAAGATAAATCAATTGAGCATCCTTATCTGATTAAATAGTTGAGAAGTGTTTGTGTGTCTTTTTACGAGTACAAGTTATAGTTTATAGAAGAAATTTTGAGATAGTGTTTGTATAAGCATAAAACTCTAGTGGTAGAATCCTATTAGATTAATGACATTGGTGGTTTCATTAATAACCTAAATCACCTCCTCGGGGTTATACACACTACCATGAGGAGCCTCAACCCTGATGACCAATGATACGTATGTAAGAATACCTTGAGCTTACTCGTCGAGGATGAACTCGAGGATATCAATATTGTGAATATCACTAAGAGAGTGCTTGAGGTTATCATGACCTCGAACATGAGGTCGTGGGTGGTCGGTTCGTACACACATCATAGGCCCCCGTGGATCCATTTCATGAGCTTGTTCGAAATGTGGGAGTTTCATGAATGAAATGCACAAGTATATTGGGTAAAAAAAAATAGACATGCTCATGTCAATTTGATAGGCCCCAGAGCACATAGATCTAGGATAGTAATTCTCGAACATTTTAAAAATTTGAAGGAAAGAGCTTGACCTAGAACTATGTTAAAAATTTTGAAAAGAAGGGAGTGGATTAGGGGTGGCAAAAGGGGTCGAGTAGCTCGTCGCTCGGCTCGTCAAAGCTCGGCCTATAGATAACTCGTACTCATTTTGGGATGAGCAGGAGCCTAAGACGAGCCGAGCCGTCGAGCTCGCCCACGAGCCTACGTGGGCTCGTGAAAAATGTGAAGAAAAAGTAAAAAAAGAAAGTAAAAAACGAGCTCATGGGCTGAGCCCAACTCGACCCTTGAGCACGAGCTGAGCTTGGCTTGTGGTAGAATGACCTTGAGCTCGGCTCGTCACGTCGAGCTCATGGGTAGATGGGCCGAGCTGTCTAGGCTCAGTCCAACTCGTCCTATTGCCACCACTATGTTGGACCCCTATCCTATTAAGAGATTTGATAGGAAGAAGCTCGACCCCGACCTTGTTAAAAACTTTGAAGGGAAGGGGTTCGACCTTGACTTCTTTAAAAATTTGAAAGAAATGGGCTTGACCCCCAACCTTTTTAAAAAATTTGAAAGAAAGGGGAAGAACCCAACCTTGTTAAAAATTTGAAAATAAGGGGGTTACACCCCTACTTAATTTAAAATTTGAAATGAAGGGGATTGAATCCCGACCCAGTTAAAATTTTGAAAGGAATGGCTTGATCATGACCTTTTTAAAAATTTTGAAAGGAATGAGCTCGACCTCAACCTTATTAAAAATTTTCAAAGGAAGGATATGATCTCAACCATGTTGAAAATTTTGAAAAGAACGGGGTTGCACCCGACTTTGTTTAAAATTTTGAAATGAAAGGGGTAAGATACCTACCATATTTAAAATTTGGAATGAATGAGATGGATCTCGACCTTTTTTAAAATTTTGATGTACGATGCTTTATAGCCTTTGGGGCTATAAGATCGGTCCTTTTTTTAATGATTTTTTTATGACTAATTTTACTTAAAATAAATGAAGTATTTGTAAGGGTGCTTACACGGGATAAGACTTGAGGTGTTTGCGCGGAACAAGCTTATGGTGCTTGCGTGGGACAAGGCTGAGGTGCTTGATCGAGGCAAGGCTTGAAGTGCTTAGGTGGAACAAGGCCTAAAGGTGCTTGCTCATAGCAAGGCTTTATGTGCTTGCTTGAGGCAAGGCTTATGGTGCTTGTGCGGGGCAAGGTTTATGGAGCTTGTTTGAGGCACGGTGGCAAGGCTTAGAGGTGTTTTCTTGGGGCAATGTTTAGAGGTGCTTGCCCTGGGAAAGGCTCGAGGTGCTTGCTCGAGGGCAAGACTTATAGGTGATTACTCGAGGCAAGGCTTATGGTGCTTGTAAGGGCTCTGCTTAGATGTGCTTGTGCCAGACAAAGCTTAGGTGCTTGCGCGGGACAAGGCTTATGGTGCTTACTCGTGGGCAATGCTTTAAGTACTTGCTTGTGGGAGAGGCTTTGAGTGCATTTGAATTTGTCTAGTAGGATGTATGGCAAAATTTTGAGAGTGAATGGAGTACTTGGGGGTGAAATCCCATCGAGTACTGATTGTTCTGGTTCCATATTGAATGATTCCGTAAATCTCGTTTGAGGTCAGGCGTCAAACCCCGTACCCAAAGTCGTGAGAGGTGGTCATGGTTGACTCGAGGACTCCGTACTACCGATATTAGGAATAGGACAATGCGCTCGAGAATCGGCCATAGAATTTATTGGCTTAGCAATTGAGTCAACGAAACAACCAGTTGATAAAGATCTTCGAACGCAGCCAAATTAACATATATTGGTTGGGGTGTTGGTACTTCAAGTTCTGCCCTGGAGGAACTTGAGGATCCCTGGTGGAAGGTCGAACTAGAGCGAATGAGCTTGCTAGAGGAGGTCATAAGTGTATGTTGACCATGTCTTTTGGTAGCATTTCCCAAAGATGGCGCCAATGATGCTATCGAAAATCTGCACCTATGAATACCTGAGCTTGACGACAAGGAATGAGCACGAACAGGATCTCCTAGACCTGAAACAAATGTACCAATGATCTACACCGAAGGATACCCGAGCTTAACGACCGAGAATGAGCACGAACAAAATCTCTAGGACCTGAAACAAAGGCAACGAGGTGTGACCTCATCGCCCTTTCGATACTTAAGTTAACGGAGGGAAAAATATAAGCATAAGGCTATAAATTGAATGTAAAAGCGTACATGAATAATAATCCAGTACCTTGTACGTATAGAAGTATATAGTACACTCCTAGTAGGATTAAGTAGTGCACTCCTAGTAGGATAAATCAATTGAGCATCCTTATCTGATGAAAGAGTTGTGTAGTGTTTGGGGTCTTTCCATGCCTAAGAGTTGTAGTTTGGTTGAAGTTGCGAGACAGTGTTTGGATAAGCATAAAACTCTAGTGGTAGAGTCCTATTTGATTAATGAAATTAATGGTTTCATTTTCACCTTCTTAGGGTTATGCACACTACCTTGAGGAGCCTCAACCCCGATGACCGATGACACATAGGTGAGAATATCTCGAACTCACTCATAGGAGGTGATCCAGGGGATAACAAAATTGGGAATATAACTGGGAGAGTGCTCGAGGTTATCACAACCTCCAATCCATTCATAAAAATAGTTGGCAAAAATAATGAAGGCATGCAAAGCCCAAAGATTACGAGAGGTAGTTCATTATTAGAGTCAGCTATCACGTACATAACATACCGATGAGCGTGAAGCTCGACTATAATATACACCTCATCAGCGCTAACCTTTACTCCTTCATGGCCCTTTCGGCCTTAGCAGTAACTTCTTCAGCTCGGGCCTTTTCAGCCTTTGTATTTCCTTTCTTAACTCGGGTCATTTTTCTTCTTAGCATGGACCTAGTAGCCTCTAGCTCAGGTCAGATCGCAGCTAGTTCCCTCTCTATTTGAGTTTTGGCCCATAGCTCAACATCTAGACTAGCCTCCACTTCCTTGGTGTTCTTCGTCTACCTTCTCAACGTGAGGAACTTTATCAACCTCAACTACTTGGTATGTTATCAAAGCATCATTCTAGAGTTTCATAATAATCTCGATCTCGACTTTTACTTGGTCCAAGAATAGTGAGCAAAAATAATGAAGGCAAGCAAAGCATAAAGATTGGGAGTGCTATTTACATTATTAGAGATAACCATCACGTACATGATGGACCAATGTGCGTAAAGCTCGACTATAATATATGCCCAATCAGTGCTCAATTGGATGAGTTTAGCTTGCTCTGCTTCGATCCAACATATTGTCAAAAGGTAGGCTATGTTTTACATTGGGTAGGAGAGAGCGGCTGTCACGTCCTGGAAGGGAAAGTGAGTCTGGACCGTCTGGTCCATAAAGATTTCTAGATGCTTCTCATTAGATCGTCCAATTCAGGCCTCGGCGAGTTGGGATAGCAAAAGCTCGAACCATTCGAGGCTACAAAAGAAACAACAAGGACCTGGGGAAAAGAAAGAAGGTTAGTACCTGGCCTTTGAATAGATGAGGCTTGAGATGGTGAAGAATTACCTCTGTAGGACCTGCTCTCCAACCTAGCTTCACCAAAGATGCCTTGTCAGTAGCTAGAGCCTCTCTTCTGGCCCTCAGCTTGATGGAGTGCCTACATGGCTATTCTGAAGCTCCCCATTTCCTTAGAAGGGCCTAAAAATGATAAGTGGAGGTCAAGTGGAGAGTTCAGACTAGGAGTTAAAAATATATAAAGAGAAGAAAGGAAAACTAAAGTACCAGCTGATTGAGGGATGAAGTCACAAATAAAAGCCCGGCCTTGAAGAGGTTGACAGCACTGACGAGGAGGTTACATGACCTTTAATCTCAATGAATAGCTCTGATAGCATCCACTCTTTCCTTAACGAGGCCTATAGAATGGCAATATGCAAAAGTAATAAGAAAGATTAGACGTCAGGTCGAACAAACGTTCATGAAGAACCCTAACTAGCTAGGAGCCTTTATTTTTTTTTAAAGGAGTGCGGTACCTCCGAAAATTAATAATATGCCATCACTTGTGGTGGAGGAATACCGTGATTACATGAAAATAATGAGAGCAGTAAATGAGGAAGTACTACTTCCCTTATCGATTTTTTTATAGCAAGTTAGAAATACGTCCTTCCTAACCTTTGAGGGGTAGAACTGCCAACCTCTTGAGACAGAAGAAAACGACCTTTCACCTTTTCCCTGAGGAAGGGATATCTACCATTACCTCAATCCTCGCCTTGATAGTGGTATAATACCATAATGAGTCATTTTCGTCCTCTTGCAGACTATATAATGAAGCAAATGCCCAACTAGATGTGTCCAGCTAATCTTTTCTCTATAACGCTCCACCAAAATCCACTTAATGAAAATTACATGTTGTATACCATAATTCTAGCAATAACACACTTTTATTTTATCAAATTCCTCTCAAGTTGATCGAAAATTGTCACTTGAGTTTTGGTCATAAATATCATATTTACTTAACATTCTTCCAGGTAGGTAACATTTCAACCATATAAATGCTTTTGAATAGTCTAAGGATCTACGCCTAGTAATTCTTACACCATCATCTACCTGGAATCTTGTTATAAATGTGATGCTTAAAATGTTAAAAATAAGATATAACAAATACATGTAACTTCTTTCTAATATCTCAAGCTTTTAAGTGATGTTGTTTCTACAAAACTAGAGCTTAAAAACCTTAAACGTACAATTCAATCAACTTGAAGTTTGAAAAGAATAGTCAAATTAGAGGATTGTGTTCTTAGCTACTATTCATATGGGTGTGTTAAGAATAATATTCATCTATCATTTATGAAAGCAATCATCAATAACAGAGTATATAAGGTATTATTAAGCCTTTGTTTGGGCCTCATTTTTCAAAATGCATTTTTTACTAAAACTTATTTTCAACCATACTTTTTGATAATAAAATAATTTTACACATAAATCAAAATATTTCTCTACTTTTTAACCATCAATTTCCAAAAAAAAAAATCACTATCTAAAAATCTATTAATCCGAAATAATGGGGCTCAAATAAGGGCTAAAAATAAGTGTTTTAAAAAGCTTAAAGCGTGACTAGACGTAGAAACGAATGTTCAAACTTTACGAGCTTAAGCGAGTCCGGGCGAGACTTATGCAGAAAAAATGTTTTCTTATTTTTAATACTATTTTAAATTATAAATTATTTTAAAAATCATTTAATAATTAAAATAATACATAACAAACATCTAAAATTATAAAATACTATATTTACTTAATAATTCTCATCATTAGTCAATTATACAATTTCCAAATTTCCGAAATGCAAATATTTTTCATAAGTTAACTAGAAAAATCCTACTTAATAAATTTATAGACATTTCAGAAATGCTTTTGGAGTTTGTAACAAAATAACGAATTTCAAACTCATAATTACATACTCTAGATAGTACCACAACTTAAATCTTATTTAAATATTTAGATAAAGTTATTTTTAACTTTTGTAAAACTTGAAATTAACGTCAAATGATTTTTTTTTCAAAATAAAAAAAATTAATAAGCTACAATCAAATAAAAGATTTTTAAAAAATGGGGAAAAATAAAGCACGTTTAGGGAAGACGAAAAAGAGGAATGAAAAAATCCAACCGTTTAGGATTTGGAAAAAAAAAAACGTCTAGATAAGAAGCGAGTAATTTTGTTCGAGATTCAAGCCTAGACTTTGCCTATACGAGGTTTTTAGAATAATGATTCAAACAAGATGAGATTTTACTCTTAAATTAGGAGAGAGAGTTGGATGGAGAGGGAACATGTATTCATGGGATTTATTTGCCATTAACTTCTGAAAATAGGACCTTCCATAGATAGTCAATTACCACGGAGGTATACATGGCCAAAAAAAAAAACAGAAAGTTCGCTAACTTTTATGTCACCATTCTTAAAATAGAAACGCACAAATGCGTCCAACTTATTTATTCAGTAAAAACTACAAATAAAAACAGAACTATTTATTGAAAGGAAAATCCACTCTCATGTAGACAAATATATCATATATATGCAGCATGTAACATGTATGTGCTCCCAACCACCATCGCAAATTACGAAATTCCAATCCATCTAATAATTAAAGTCCATTCAATTCACCACATTTACCAGCCAATATTTAATTATAAAATAAATTATAAACAGAATAAATAATTACACAAAAAAAAAAAAAAAGCTAATAAATGTACAGTTGGCAATGGAGGAAAACTCCCATGAACATGCACATGGTCTTGTTCCCTCTGGGGACTTTAATAATTCAAGAAATAATTAATTTTCAATAACATAACAAATTAAAATAACGAAACATATGAGATGAAGAATCTATGACAGCAAATATAACAAGAACAACAAGAAGAAAAAGAGATTATTAAGCAATCCATTAGTCATAAACAATCCAGCAGACAATAGATAAGTGCATTGTTTATTGTCCATTACAAATGTCCCAAGATCTTTCATATCTATATATTATAAAACAAATTAAAGACACAATACGAACCAGGGGGAAAAAAACGAACGAAAAATAGAAAATGAGAAAAAAAATACGGGCACATAGAAGCGACATCTTGATAGAACAATACACGTGCTTCATTGTATGGTCGATAGAGGCTATGAATATGATTTAGCATCTGTTTTTGCATTTTTCCATGGCTCTTGGAGCTGAAATTGAAAAATAATAATGCTAAGAAACTTGATAAAAATTTAAGTCTTTTTCTTGTCACAAATACAACATTTATTTAGTTAGTACAACAACGATGATGATCATGAAAAACTTAAGACTTATTTTGACAAAATCAGGGTCAATTCTATAAATTATTTTTCTTCATTTCATTAATTCTGTTTTATTGAAGTGTGGTAAGATTGCATTATGCAAAAAAAAAAGTATAGTATTTGATAAGGGATCTCAATTTCTTGTGAAGTACTTACCAAGTCCAATAGCTTCTGATCCTTTCATTATGCGAAGGCGCTTGCAGGAATCAACAAACATCCTGCATGAATAATAATCAAAACAGGGAATTAATGAAGTCTTTATATAATCTAAAAGTTTAAGTTGCAAGAGAGCGGTCAAGTATTCATTTAAATCTTGTCTTCAATATATATATATCACTTCATGTGCAGACCAGAATTTTTTTTTTTTTTTGTTCGAAGGTTTAATTCGTTCACAATTTTCATAAATGGGCGGTGGCTAGAAGTAACGACAAGAAACTTACTCCCATGGCACATCGCCCACGAGCATCCAGTCACCATCCTTATCTTCATAGGTGGGCACATACTCAGAACTGTTCAAGAGATCCATCAATTTGCTCTCATTCATGAAATCTATCATACCTTGAGTCCCATAATCTCCTACAAGAAATTGACATATGCATCGAAAACTTGAGACTTTTCTTCATTATTTATGGTATTCTCATAGAATAATTCATTCAGTTATGGTTTTCTTACCCATAGTGAATGAACTGAACATCTTGGCCAAGGCATCAGAGAGTTCTTGATAACTCTTATACAGTTTCAAGTCTACCTTACGAAGATAAGGCGCACCATCCATGGAAACCTTCACGAATGCCACCTTCTCAGACTCTTCATTGTTGCTCTTCTGGCTCATAATATTCTTGCGGAATGACCTGACTGGTGGCCATCCCACCACCTGTGCCCTACAGATTCAACATGTACCTATTTTACTAATTATATACTAGTGTCCTGTCTAGTCTAGTAGTATTTTATTACATATAACTAAAGTTCTAATGTACATGAACATATACATGTAGATATACACATTATTTGTGTGTTTTAAGTGTGTGTATAGGTATATCTGAGAGGTGGGATGGGAGCTTCTAACATAGATATACGCGTATACAAGTACTTACTTGGCTGGTGGCTTGATTGAATCCTTGGACGGAAGAACAGTCTTCTCATTGGATGAATTCTTCACTGTTTCCTTCAGATCTAAAGCTGATTCATTGGACTGAAGGTTGAGTTTCAGATCAACAGTCTCTGAAAATCCTCTCTTCCCAGTAATTTTAATCGAGTCGCTTTCACTTCCACCACAACCTCCACCGGGCAAGCCAAGGCACAGCTCAGTTTCTTTGAGATTCAGGCCGCGCTCCTCCCCGAGAAAAGCTCCTATGTTCCGGCAAACTTCCATCGCTTCTCGTGCTTTAAATATCTGGTTTTCACAATGATGATTGATAGTTTCTTCCTCTCCTACCTTGCAATTCTATGGTGATAGATTGCTAGCGGGACAGTTTTCCTGTGTGTTAGTATGTGTTGATAATAATAACAAAGGAGAGCAGTGTCTATAACTTTCATGTGCATATATACCGATGGCTGCATTAGGCTATCAAGTTCCAACAAATTGCATGTCAACACGTGGATAATTATAATATATGCAATGATATCATGGGATCAAGAGCATGCTACTACTGCTTTTGTGCTGAAATTTATAATTGATCCCTCAATTATTTGTCTATTTATTAACGTGTCAAGTGGATTATTTCTTTAATATTATCAAGAAATTAAAATTGGGAAATGGCATGATTATGTGGTCCAGTAAAGAATAACCATGATCAATCTTCTTCTCAAATCCCCAAACTTGAATTTAATTATATTATATATATACTCCAATTAATTTATATGAATTGACTTGTCATGTATAGTTCCTTATATATTTCCTTTTTTTTTTTATACATTTTATCATGTCAATTTTCATTTTTTAAGAGGTATTTCAAAACAATAAAATTGGCAGCTGCAACATATTTTTCAATAGTTTATTATTATTTTTTAATAGAAAATAAATCTATCAATTTTTGGAGGAAAAACTTCGCCTATGAAATTGTGTGGAAGAACTATGTTGGTATTTGTCTAAGAAATTACTAACGATTTTCATCAAAAATATTTATCTCTGATATTCCATCAGAATATATTTTCAGATACCAAATAATAATACAAACTAAAAATATTTGGCATTACTGAAGCTGTTGCTTAATTATTTATACACTCCAAAGAGCTGTTGCTTAATTATTATAAGCAATAGCGAAATGACACTGCAATTTATTGGTTGATAAATGTTGGGTCTGATTTACCCAAATAATGCACAAATAGATGTAAACACACTCAAGAACCACAAAATACAGCAACGAAAATAACAAAACGTAGAAATTGTTCACACAGTTCGGCAAATCCTACTCTGGGGGGGCTCAACTACCAGTCAAATCCACTAATGCACCAAGAAAAGCCTTTCAGATGAGTACCTTTACAAATGGAACCAAAATCAGATCATGAATCAAGTTCTAGTCATAGATCGTAAAAGATCTCTTAGAACATTAATCCTAAAACCTCAAGAACTATCGAATAAATCACTCAAACATAGACTAATCTAAATAACCAAAAATTGACCCCAGCCACTATTAATCTTATGCAAAAGAACCACCAGATTTATACAATAATCTCCTCTTAACAATGAAAGAATGAAAAATAATGCAGAGAACCAAAGAAGGAACGAAAGCCCTTTTTCATTCGAAGAGCCCAGAAACTGAATGGAATGAATGTGAGAAGTCACAACCAAACTCGTTTTTGAGGCTCCAACTGATCCCAGCCATTGATCATATCGACGGTCCAATTTGAAGGAGAGAAAATACAACCCGGTTAAAACCAAATTAACCAATAAGAGAAGGCCACGTGGACTCAACTTAAAGAGTTGCATTTTTGGAAACACGTTTTTATCTTTCAATCTTCACCTTGGTTCCATAAATGCAAACCTCCTACAGTATGCTTAAAGTGGTGCACTAATTATGTGGAAGGGTCCAATATCATCGCCCGTGTACCCGTAAAAGATTAACCAGTATCAATATGTAGTAAAGATAAACAAATTTTAAACTTATTTAAAGGTAGAATTTTGGTTACCATATCAGATGAATGTACATCAGTATGAATTTTTTCAAGTATAATCTCACCACATGCAATACGTGTACCCGTAAAAGATTAACCAGTATCAATATGTAGTAAAGATAAACAAATTTTAAACTTATTTAAAGGTAGAATTTTGGTTCCCATATCAGATGGATTCACATCAGTATGAATGTTTTCAAGTATAATCTCACCACATGTAATTTTTTCACGTATGAAATGGTATTTCACCTCAATATGCTTGGATCTTTCATAACAAACATGATTTTTGCATAAAAGTAAAGCACTTTGACTATCAATGAAAATTGTAGATGTCTTATGCAAAAAATTCAATTCTCCCAAAATTTCCTTTAACCAGATACACTCTTTACTGATTCAGCTATTAGTACATACTCAACCTTAGTACTGGATAGTGTGACAATAGGTATACAATTATCACCAAGTGTAAAGAAGTAAGCAGTATTAGACTTTCTTTGATCGTTATCCCCAACAAAATCAAAGTCTACATATCCTTTCAATGTAAATGGACTAGATCCCTTCTTAAACACCAAATCAACTCTAAATGTTCTCGTTATATATCTCAATAACCACTTTAACCCAGTCAAATGAGGTTTCCCCGAATTAGACATAAACTTACTTAGAAAACTAATAGAATATGTCAAATCAGGCCTAGTTGTAACCATAGAAAACATGACAGAACCTATGGTATTAGCATATGGAATGTTCTTCATATCTTTAAATTTAGATTTAGTTTTGGGGCATTGGGCTGAAGAGAGATTCATATGGACAGCAAGGGGAACATTCACAGACTTAGTCTCTTTCATGCCAAATTTGGTTATAACTTTATTCAAGTATATTTCTTGAGATATAGTCAATAAATTTTCTTTTCTGTTCCTGTTAATAACAATTCCCAAAATTTTATTGGCATTCTCTAAGTCTTTCATATCAAACTCAAATTTTAGGAGATTTTTAAGCATTAATATCTCTACTTTGCTAGAGTTAGCTAGCAACATATCATCTACATATAATAGTAGATACACCTCATTCCCAGCTTTAGAATTATTAAAGTACAAGCAATGATCATATTCGCTTCTCCTAAAACCAATCTTCAGTACATATG
>CAIGRP010097237.1:0-16155 GCA_903798385.1 Fraxinus cuspidata
TTAATTGAGAAAATAGGTGAAAAGGTCCTTTTGCGCAATAAAATGTGAAAATTAGGGTGAAAATGTCAAAAAATGAAAGGTAGAGACGTTTTTCACAATAACAATAAAAGGTGAGGACGTTATGTGCTAATTACCCTTTTTTTTTATATATGTATTCATGCATTGAAGTTATTGTTGGTCATCCCTATTTCTTTTCTTTTATTTTTTCGTTTTCTTGATGATCACACTAAAAAAACTTGTTTGATACCTGCCTGAAGTTGAAACGAATTTCCTCGCATGCAGGGAAGTTGAAAGACGCACATTAGAGATTTACGAGGTGGGTTTTAGGAATGCAACTAAGATGGAAATAGGTTAAAACAATTTCTAGTTGAGTTCAATCTCTTGTTGATTACCAAGTACTTTTTCTATTTGACAAATACTGTACAGCATAATGAATTTGACACAACATTGAGCATTGTTCAACTCATGCAACCCTAAAAGCGCGAAAATGCGTCCATGGCCTTTCCTCATTTACATGATACCCTGTACAAAAGGCAATGGATATACTACATAGTTTAAGGCAACTTAATACAACCATAATAAAATTATAGTTTTCTGTAATATAATAAAAGCTACAGTTTTGCAGGAGAATCTAGCAAATCTTTCCAAATTGCAAAATCAACTACAAGTGATTCTAAACATGTAGCAGAGCTGGTGCTGCCCACAAATAATGTCACTCAAAAAAAAAAAAGTACAAAAAAACGATTCTCTCTTACTCTCATCACAAGTGGAGACAAATCCCCTCGTAATGATGCTCTTCGAACAATAAGCTTATATCGAAAATATGGAATGATTAGGCGTCCTATTTTATTCTCCCACTGTCAGTCCAAACCCAAACTTGTAATCTTTCTTCCGATGATCTATCTGCAGGACGTAATTGTTGTACACAAAACAAAATATTACTATGAGAAGTCGATATCAGAAAAATAAAAAACTCAATATCGTCTACAATGTAAGGGGGGATCAAGCAACTCATTCTCAGGTAAATGACCTACAAATGTGAGGTTGCTCGTAATTGTGCACATTGCCTAATTAATTATATAAAGGACCCGGTATTACTTCTGCACTTTTAGAATGAAATGAATTGATCTATAAATAAAAGGATGCCAAAATGCAAAGAGAGCAAGGAAAGATTGGTTGTACGCCATCTTTCTTCTCAAGGTAAGATAAAGGACAGGCATGCTGGGCAGGTCAAAATAAGTAGCTAGTCGAAGATTTAGAAAATTGCAATTCATCATCATGTTGCCCACTTCCAATTTACGATTGGCTATTATATAACTGTTAACTTCCAGTTTTCGGAGAAAAGGATAAAATGGGAACACAGTTCAGCGCTGTGAATTAGACAGAAGTATCTTCTCATGAGTTGATACTTACCTCTGCAGAAAGAATAAAATTAAGACCCATGTTTAATCGCTCTTCCAGAAGAGCAGCCACACAACCATTAGAATCAATCTTTCCTCTTAGACGACACTGTCAGATAAATGAGAAAAGTCGATCATACATGAGAACTGTTCTAATAAGTTGATATCAAAGAACTGTTCTAGACAATTAGGATTGATAAATTTCAAATGCATGATGAAATGATGTCAAGTAGTATGGAAGCAATTGAATCTTCTTACGGAAAATTGTGTCCGAGTACATAACAAGGTAATTATATTTTCCAACCACAATGAAATGCATGGATGAAGATGATCTCACTTGTACAAAGGGATAGGGTACTAATAAATACGCTTACAGATAAAAATTATCCATCAGAATGGAAGATTCCAAGAGTTATAACATCAATAAACACAGTGGAGATTAACTTTCACGTTTTTACATTTGACTATGTCATATATAATTGGACGAGAATTCTTATCAAATTACATCAATGCTCTATTTTACATTATCTGACCATATTACTAGCTCATTGACAACATGTCAGATCACAAAAACTAAAGATGAGTGATGATAAACTGAATAAAAGGTATGGAACTCTATAAAACATGCGGATTGGAAGTTACCTGCCGAAGGATGTAATCATAACCAAAGCTAGCTGTAACGTCTCTGGACATGTAGTTGTACATGAAGTCTGAAGCCAGAGAAACCTACATGAAGAGACCAACCCAAGAACCTATAAGAGACAAAAATGGAAATTACGAGTACCAAACTACATAATATCTTACAAACTGCTAATGTTTCACCTTTTCAGATACTTTCTGAACATAGCTTAGAGCAACCATCCCAGTGCTAGCAACTTGTCCAGTTGCCACCTGCAAGTCAAACAACAAATACAATTACACGTCAAAAACTGTTCAACTAGGGAGAAACAAAAACATGCGCATCAAAATTGAAATTTTTTAATGTTAAAGAAAAAAATCCAAGCAGACACTTTTTCTCCTTTGAATGTGCAACTAAAAAGAACTTTGCAAAAAAATTTCACATGGTCACCGAACTTTAAAAATCATCCAAGTCATCACTGAACTTTGCAAAAGGTTCACACGGGATCACTGAACTTTAAAAATCACTCCATTCATCACTAAACTTTATAAAAAATTTCCACGGGGTCATGGAACTTTACAAAAGGTTTCCAGGAAATCACTGAATTGGTGATCCCTTGAGAAACTTTTTGCAAAGTTCAGTGATGAATGAGATGATTTTTGAAGTTCAATGACCCGTGGAAACCTTTTGCAAAGTTCAGTGACCCCGTGGAAACCTTTTGCAAAGTTCAGTGATGACTTTAGTGATTTTTAAAGTTCAGTGACCCTGTGAAAACTTTTTGTAAAGTTCAGTGACCATTTGGGTTATTAACCCTATAAACATCAAGTGAATACATTAAATATATAAGATAAAGGTGCATCAAATTTAGGGCATGTCTCATATCGAAAGTGAAGAAAATTGTACCATCTTGTCAGTGTTATAGCGGGCAGCATATCCAATGCCAGACTTTCGATGTTGACCAGCCCAGAAGACCTCACCGCCCAATGACAAGTGAGGGCTCACACTCTGCAAGTGTACAACAATTACATTAAGATGACTGAACAGCCTTCTATTTATCAAATACAAAAGCTCCACCATTATTCAAAACTACTGGAATAAAACAAATGAGTGACATGCAGAGATGGTTTGTCAAGTGGCAAATCTCATAAAAAGTTGCTTAGCTAACAAAATAAGACAGAAAACAAACCTACAAAATAATTGTGATTAAAAATACAATCTGAAGGTGACAATACAAATGCTTACATACTGATAAACAACATTACCCAGGGTACAAATATAGCATTTCATCAACAAAAATTTAGCATGATAATGAAGTTACTACCAATAACAAACTTTCTTCTCTACATTCAATGAGTAATGTATGAAACAGCAGTGTTTCTTGACAAGCTCACAACGTTATTTACATTCGAAAAATCAGGTTCCAGTCCCTTGATTGAGGAGACAAGCCAGTGCATAGAACACTGTAGAATTCCTGCAGCACTTCGCCATTTTCATCCAAGTTGCTCTAATACTATGCATTACAACCCCGAGATCGTTGGAATTCAATTATTTCTCTCAAAGCCTGGTGAGTTTCATTAAACAGGCTTTCAAAGTCCTGGAATATGGCATCAATACTTGTGGACTAGAGGGAAAGGAACCCAGTATGCTTACACAAACATGTTGTCTGCTTCAACTGAATGCTCAGTGCCATTCAATCTCTCAAAAAAATTTCATTCACACGGCAGGTCATAGAGGTCTCTAAATTGTATTTATAAACACTGAAAAGCTAATAAAGTACATATTTCCATAAATAGAATCTCCAGATTCCTAGTGCATGTACAAGTAATCGAAAATGAAACTTTGAAAATAAGTTTGAGATCATTTACCTGGATGTAACTTGCACCAAATAAGGCTCCATTTCCTAATTGAAGTTGAGTCCTATAATCTGATCCCTGTACATAAGTTAAAATGGGGACACAATTAGCTCCTAACTTGTCACTCAAAATGTTACACTGGCATCAGTTGTTGGCCACTATATGTGGTGTATGATGTTGCATGCCATCCGGACATACCCATATAGAAGTGCATTACTTTATATGTAGATACAAGGTTGCACGATAAATACATAAATTTCTGAAATGCATCCAAACAACCACTTGCTTTAACTTTTGAAGAAGTTAAAAAACTAACCTTATAATCAAAATTGAGCATGCCATGCGACATATGTGGCTCGTGTGTAAGCTACAGAAAAAACGAACACTTATCACCAGCTTTTAAACAATTGTAATGGGAAAAGGATCGTTGAGTAATTGACAAATAGATTGTACTTGAGCATTGCCCTTCATAGTAAGATTCTCGGACAAATCACACTTCAATCTTGCATTCACTCTCCCATCTGTCAATACCCTCCCAAAAAGCATCAACTGCCAAAGAAAAAGCCCCATGTATTAATAAAGCCACATGTTTCAGTAAATGCAAATGAATAGTCTAAGGGAAAACATAAAAACCTTTGGGTCTATGAAGTTAGCACCAAACTCATAGTGAGCAGTGGGAATTTTAATTGTTTCAGATGACTGAGAAGGAATTTCTGTAGGGCCCATCATCACACTGATGAACAGTCAAAAGGCATGTCCGATAATCATTAAGATAAGGATAAGGAGACCCCACCCAAAAAGAATTAGAATAAAAAAGGAACTCGAGTACAGGTAAAAACAATAATATAGTAGCAGGAAAAATACCTGTGACTCAATGAAAATTTCTGATTGAGCCCTTTAGTAAAATCAAAGCGCATCCCTTCAAAAATTTCTGGCTTGAGAGACACTGCCAATTACATCCAAGACAATTAGCATTTCACCAATAGAATCAAAATGGATCAAAATTCAAACTATTCATTTAAATCGTTAGCAGTCTGATAATAACTTTTGAAACACAAGGAATAGTTCATTATAAATTAAGGGTTTCCAGACTAGCGAAAAGGTAGAAAGTTAGGGATTCTTCTCTTTGTGTTTCAGTTTTGTGTTTTGAGTNTACCCCCAACCAAACTACTAATTAATATAATTTATGTATACAGTGTTGTAATTCAATTGGAAAGACCCTACAAAGTTTTAGGGGTTGTTCTCTTTGTATTTCAGTTTTGTGTTTTGAGTTTTGAATTGATTTTGAGTTTTGTGCTTTGAGTGTCCATCTTGAGATTGTTGAAAATGTGTTCTTTTTAACATTTTGAAAAATTGTTTTGAAAACACTCAAAGCGCATTTTGAAAATTTTGACTTGATCTTTATAAATTTTTAACTTGTTTTCAAAAACGCGTTTTCGAAAATAGGATGAGAATGCGTTTTCACTGTTTTGGACAATTGAAAATAGAAAACGACTTGAAAATGGTAAAGAGAACAGACCCTTAATATCCTATGAGACCTAAGTTATAAAGCCATCACTGTACTTTTAACTCCTCTGACAGGATGACAATTTGATTAGCATTTTCTTCATTTGTGTATCAAAAACTAAAGTATATCCATATTCAGTTCTTCCTGGCATTTTCTGTGTCCTCTATATTAGGAATTTCACCAGCATAAGCATAGTTTAAGCAAAATTGAGTAAACATCACATTCACGTTCGCAAGGAACATACAGAACCATTCACTGATGCTTCTATAAAATCAATGCAGTGGCATTAATAACCTTTATATACTATCAACCTCTCTTGGTTATGAAAGGAAAGTTCATATTTAAAATATTATATTGAGATCCAGAAGATGGTACTGGTAAATGCCCAAGCCCATCCTATCACATAGCTCATGTGCCAAGAGCAACAACTTATGTTGTGTTTAAAAGACGTATGCATTAAATGTCAGCTCACTTACAAGTGGAGCCAACTCAACAATCCTTTATGTAATTGAGAGTTAGACTTCTCTTTGGTTATTTAAGCAATTCATTCCTCTCTACAGCTTTACTCAGTATATTTTCAAGTTACCATTTATTCTTAGCTGCATGGAAAATACTTGGTTCATTAGCAGAAGAAAAAAAAGCAACTCCATTATATCTTATTCATTCTACGAGGAAGTGTTTTACATACGAATACACCTTTACCCCAGGTTTTCCTTTCGAGCCAAACCGATAAAAATGTTTTCCCTAGTATTTGCTCACTGTGATACATGATTCCAACTAAGCCCATGGACCAGAATGAAATGAATCATTACACAGGTTTGACATTCCAATTAGTTATGATTTAATGCAAAGGGAGAATTAATCCAAAACTATATATTACTCCTCGGCATCACGTAGAAACAATAAATCCAGAACGGGTGGGAAAGTCGCGAAAATAAAATCTAAAGCTGAGATAAAAAAAGACAGCATTTAAAATTAAGATTAAAAGAAAATGCACGAACTGAGAGCTTCG
The DNA here is from genome assembly GCA_903798385.1 of Fraxinus cuspidata. Lineage (NCBI taxonomy): Eukaryota > Viridiplantae > Streptophyta > Magnoliopsida > Lamiales > Oleaceae > Fraxinus > Fraxinus cuspidata. The sequence continues at coordinate 6,392 of CAIGRP010097237.1, forward strand.
CGGTGAATCTCCTCATAGGGAATAGGACAAGGAAGGTTCATGTAATCGACTTTCTGCGGTTCAGCCACTGCCGGACTAGAACCGGCCGCCGGTGAAGCTGTTGCAGTAGTAGGCGGATTGATAAGTGTAGCCATTTCCGGTTGGAAATTTGACGGTTACGGAGTAGAAGAGTAAAAGACGAAGAAGAAGAAGAGTGATTTCTTCTTCTTCTTGAGCGGCTGTGTAGCAGTAGAGAGAGAGGGCGAGTGCGAAAGAGAAAAACCCTTTGCCCCAAATACCAAAAACCCCCCATAACCCACCCGTCTGTGATTTGACCCGGCCTGTTTTCTGAGACACTGTCACGTGCCGCTTCTCGTGGTTGTTTGAATACGAGGATACAATAAACCGACGTGGAATAGATTGGAATCGTTGAGATTTTTTTTTTCCTTCTCATTAAAAATTTAAAAATATTATTATTTGTATAAGCAACGACATTTTATTTATTCAATCGTACTACTACATGTACATCATATTTTATATTATTATTTATATTATGTCACGTGACATCACAGTTTAAAAAAACAATACCTTTCCCGTTTACAATTGTTTGAAAACATGAGTGATGCCAAACACAATGTACATCAAATAATTACACTTAGTACTATTCTTATTTGTTGGTTGGCATCCGTTATTTTGAGTGAACTATGTCTTAAAACCGTATTTGAAAAGGCATCTATTTTTTATAACGCATTAACATAATAAAGATCAAGTTTGGTTGGTTTTTATTTGGCATGTCATTCGTAAGAAAGGTTTACTTTTCTTAGTCGTAACTTTTTGTTGAAGTGCAAAATTTTAAGTAACAATTATCACAATTGAATTACATTTTCAAAGCTTTCACACTATCCACCTTAAGTTTTAACGAGAGAAGTGATTTCACAAAAGCAACACAAAACATTTAGGGTCCGTTTGATTGTAAAAGAGAAATTTGGATGGAAAGAAAATGAATTTCAGGGAATTGAATTGTCTGTAATTGTTTTCCTGAGAATTGTCAATTAATTGTGTTTGATTGATATAATTTTTCACGTGAAAAATATTTAATCTTTGGATCTTTGATGTTCGTTTGGCTTTATTTTTTATGGAAATTGTCCACTAAAGAGAATTTTTTTTTACAATTGGTAATAAAATTTATGTCAATTGCCAAAGAATTTGGGCAATTGGTGCACGTATGGGGGTTGGTGGAATTAATTTTCCATGGCAAATAAAACCTATCAAACAACTCTTTTTATGGAAAAAATGGACTATCAAACATAGCCTTAGAAAAATTATACTTTAGCGCGTCAAATGTTGACCACAATGGTCTTTTGGTTCGATGAGTATTCTTGCTAGGGTTTGCCATCCAACCATCTATGAAAAATTTCTATGACGATACCTAAGTCAATGAAATCTCACTACCCTTAAATCCTTTGGTAAAATCTATTTCTTTAAGAAATTTTGAAATGATTAGTTAAAGAAATCTCAAATCATAGATAATGGCCTCGAATTATGAGTTGCGAGACTTGTGACTTAAACCATAATTATGAACTCGTAATCAAAGTCGTCGTAATTGCATTTCAGTAATCATGATTCTAAATCATGCGCGTTTGGATCGATCCTCGAAGAAATGGATGAGATTGAGATTAAAAATTTGACAATAAATTAATAGTAATTATTAAAGTGATTAATTAAAAGAAGATGAATTTTGACTGAATTTGTAAATAATTTATAAATAGGTTTCTTAATATTTTTTTTTATTTTTTTTACACAAAACAAATTTCAGTTTAAAATAGATTAAAGTGAAAGGAAGGTAGCATTACCAAATTTGAAAATCGATAACTTTTTTTAGATCGCGTCGGAATTTTCGATTCTCAGTCTCGCAATCGAAGTTTCCTCTTCGGTTGAAAACCTCAACGGCACTGGTAAGTCACTCTCCCTCCCTCTCTCTTTACGCGTTCATTTGTACTGTTGATGATTCTATGAATTTATTAATTTCTATTCAGTATTCTAGTTTATAATGATTTCCAAGATGGTGAATTCTGAATATTGGGGTGAATCGGACATCAATATGAACTGTTTCGGCGTAGCTAAACTGTGCAGAGATATGTGGTAGTTCACTCTCGAGCTTGAGTTGGAATTGGGTCCAAATTATTGATTTATTACACCAAGCAGTTAAGTAGATGTTTTAAGAGTTCTAATAATTGGAGTTTATCCAATTCTAAAATTTACCGTTTCCCGAGCTGATATGGTTGCACCTTATTAATGGTTTCCATCTTTGCATTTTGTTCTTCTTTCTTAACAGTGCCCCTGTAGCACCATGTTTAACTCGCATTTCCACATGCAAGTGGGGATTGCATGTGCGAAAAAAACTGGAGCTTGTGTCGGTTAGAAAAAGTATGATTCCAACATAGTCCGTTTGGTGGCCATTCCACTCAATTGCCCCAATATCAATTGTTTTTGCAATTGTCACGTTAACGGGAAGCCCGATGTCCGTGGAAATTTACTGATATAACTTCCGTATATCTATTTTTCGTAGACCTGAATGTTTAAATATGTTTGAAACATAAAAATAAAAAGCATTATTGTAAGGTTATAAACAAGCTATTACTCAAGCTAGAATTCGTGTACATCTAAATAGACGAACCAAACAAATCCTGCTCGCTAACAACTCAGTCCTCTGCTATATTTTATTTGTTACCGGGAATCCTGCTCCCAGTCGTCTACCCCCTGTGTGGTCCACAATTTAGCACCAGTGTAGGGAATGATTTGCAGTACTTGTTCAATGCAAGCTATTGGAGAAAGTAATGAGAGCCACATTCTTAAACTAGACTATTTTTTTAATTTATATTGCAGTTGGAGCATGAGATGGAATGTCTTGATTTGCATTTACACTTAATTTTGTTTCTTGGCATCATTCTTGTTGTTTATTGTTGACGACTACATACACCACCAACAACAAACTAATCTTGGTTCCCAATAAATACTGATGAACTGGATGTTTCACACAATATTATTAACTAATAAACATAATTATATGCTATTGTGAGGACTGAGTTTTGCCAACTGCTGAGTGTTTCTGACACCGTGTAAATCTAAAATATGTATCAAGGCCAATTAACGACTGAGATTTTGAACAAAACCTATACAATGGAAACAGAAATATTAAAGAAGAAAGAAAAGAAGAATCAAAGCATGTAACATGGAATCCCCTTTCGCTTCCTCAAGCCTCAAAGGTGCCCTTTGACTTTTTCAGAAAGAATTGGCTCCTTTTTGATAAATGTTCACTTTGAATCATTTATTTATTTAATATATACTCCACTTTTAAACTGTGTTTATTTTCTCTTTGCTTACCAAGACTGAGCAAATTGAGGAAATGAAATTTTCTTAATTTTGATAATAACAAATTATAATAAATAAAAATTGGAGGAACTATACAACACATGCAAGCACGCTACAGTGGATTATCAAGTATATAAAGAGATTAAGCTATTACATAGTGTATGAAGAGTCTGGGGAAGGAGGTGGGTAAGTATTCATATATGATACATCTTCATCCGCTTGGTCTTTTTCTGATGTAAAGTAAATGGTATTTGCAATATTTAAGCTTAGTAATTGGTCTTGAATTCTTAAGTTTCAGCATTGTTATCATTCCACTAAGTTAAACAGGAGTAGTGCTTTTATTTCTTTATATTTACCCCAACAGACTACCATACATGCTGAGGCTTTTGTTAGTAAGTCCTCCAGGAGCTTAATGAACAAAGAGTAGCATCTTTCTAGAAGAAATGGATGAGCTGTCAAATGCCTTCTCATTGCTTGAGCTGGATGTTGAAGATGCTAAGGAACATACTATGATTGCCACCGCTGCTGACGGTGATGGTGAAAGAGTAAAGGAACAAGGTCTGCAGTGATTTTATTTTAAAGATACTGGAGTCTTCTCTATTGTTCCCTTATTTTTAGAATGTGAAGTGAAAGATCCGTTGCTTACTACATGAAGAATAAATCTAATTTTTTTTCTCAAGTTATAAGGCTAATCAAAATCTAAATAATATTGTGGTGATGAAACTATAAAATTCAATCGTTTCTGCATACCATTGGACAAATATAGTATTTTATCTCTTTGCGTGGTTTGTCAGAAAAATTATTCCCATGATGCAGATAATGGTAAGATAAAAGACAACAACTCAGGAGATGGAACCTCATCAAAAAATGAGAACAATGGTGAACAGAGCTCAGAACTGATTCGAGAAGAGTACAGGTTGCCACTTGTGTGGATTGACCTTGAAATGACTGGCAAGTATTTGATCTTCGGGCTGTTGAAATGAATATTGGTATTCTGAATATCATGGATCACCAATTGGTAGTTCCCTATAAATGTTGATAGAGTATGCCCAAAGATTGGGGCAGGCTGTCCCTACTAGAATATAAAATGCGTTCTTATTAGTTTTGAAGAGGAGTCTTACTTTGTTATTTGTTGGAATGTTTCATATGCTGATTTGAATTTGGGCTGTTATGAGGAGTTCTCATCCATTAATGTAGCTTGGTTGTCTAGGTGCTCCTGCAATTCTGTCACATTTGCTGGCCGATTCACATTTCTTATCCCATAACAAAAACTAAGTTCTCTTCATTATGGAGCATGAATGGTGCTGAAACTCCTTTCTTAAAACAAAGACCAAGAGTTCGTTTTTGTCCTAGCAGCTGTTTGATTCCCGAGTGTTGATAAACATAAAAATGGTTCAAATATATACTCATTTTTCGTTACTTACTCCAGGTTTGGTTTTCAATGACCTGCCTGCTTCACTTGTTCCTTCCACTGTTATTTTCCTACGCACCACACTTTGACTTTCATGTAAATATGCCATGCCCTTATGTAAGTGGGAGAACCATTCACTTTCAACCTGCCTTGTCTATTCTGTAAGTAGGTTCCATGGCCGTGATGTGACATCCCCCCTGAAAAAGAAGAAACTGAATGATGCTCAGTTTCTTTAGTTTGTATGCAGTATTGTACTTCATTTCTTCTTCTAAGAGCCTTCTCTTGCCGACGTTAGTCTTCTCCAACATTCTTTTCAAGTTATCGCCCCTGTGGTACATTTTTCCCTGACAGCTACGGGAGTGGGTGATTGTTATTAAAAGCTTGTAGTAGATTCACTAGAGGATGATTGGCTCTATAATTTCTTCTCACTTTAAGCCAAAGTAAAATTACTTCTGTATAATCAATTAAAGCTTTGCATTACTTCACAGTTAATCTCCCTTAGGTTCAATTTAAAATAAAGAAAAAGAAACGGAATGGAATATTGTGATGTCATCTGCTGGTTATTTCTGCTAAGCATATAGTTTTCCTTTTCTATCAATAGTCCATTTTCACGGTAATGTAGTGCTTTGTCCTATCTTTCTTTTTGAATTTGAGATTTAATCGAAGATGTCTTATTCAATTGGCTAGTATATATTTCATTGTCTTTTCAATTAACAAATTATATAATGCACGACTTAAATGTTCAATCCTCATAGCCTCATTGTTCTCAATTAAATAGCCTTGTGAATGTTAATATAATTTGATTTCTTGTATCCTTTACCTTAATACAGACGAATTAATCTTTTGATTCAGGGGTGCTGAAAACTTTCTTGCTTTTAGATTTGTGTTTTCGTCTTTTTTTTCTTGCTCTGGGTAAAAGAAAACCAAGATAAACAGCATAGAAAATAATCCTTTTTTTGCTTAGTTTACTTCAATTCTGCGGGCCAATGCGTTCTTCATGACAAATGGCAGAAAAACAATTGCTTAAATCATGACTTATTAGAAGAAATGTTATGATTGTGTATGATCTTTCTCTTTGTTTCTTTTTTGCAGGTTTGAATATTGAAGTTGATCGAATATTAGAAATTGCTTGTATAATTACAGATGGCAATTTAACCAAGTTAATTGAGGTAACTTCATCCTTTCTTGCTGGAATTTTTTCTGTAGTCATATTTTCTTCTCATTATATTGTGCTATCTTTTGTTTGCTTATTCTGAATTTTGCATTCTTGTTATGTGTTCCCATCTTCTGTGGCTGGAAGTTTAGCTGTTTTTCAATGGTTTAAATTAAATTAAATTCATCTGAATCCTGACTACCTTTTTTACTCCCTTTTATTCGATATATTGGGTCTTTCCATTACCAATGGCCATTGATTCCCTCCCTTTCTTAATTGAGAAAATTTCCTTGTTTCTTTTATAGGGTCCCGACTTGGTTATTCATCAATCAAACGAATGCCTTGATAAGATGGGAGAATGGTGTCAACAACATCATGGAGAAAGTGGTAAGCAGTTTTACAAGTACAGTCACCTTCTATTGTCATTTTTTATTACCTGAACGTTGTATTGTCTCCTGGTTCTGAAAGATACATTTTGTTGCATTTTCTGTATACCACGTGTCACAAACTATTATTGGTACTTAGGTTTGACAGAGAAAGTGCTTCAGAGTACAATCAGTGAACAAGAAGCCGAAAAGCAGGTAATTGCAGCCTTTTTATCCCAATGAACTCTAACAGCCATGTCATGAGGAAAAGTATTTATTTGAAGAACTAATGCTGAATTAAGGCACTATTCACTTTTTGATACTTTTTTTTATGTGGTTTTGTGCATGTTAATCTTCTAAAGGAATTTTTGTTTCTTGCCATCCTGTCAACTGAGCAGGGGTGATAGGACTCTTTGTTTTTCTTGGATAATGTATCATTTTCCCACACATGCGTATGACAACATGAACTTCAAAACTTTCCATCTTCTGTGACCTTAAGGTAGCTTTAGCAATCTGTAAAAACTAAAATTTGTTCATGCAGTAATATCTGTGTGCACAAGTTTTCTTCATTAGTTATCACTATTTTGTGTAGATACAGATTTGATTTGACGGTTTGAATAGGGAGAAAAACACAAGAATATAAATTTTCATGATTCAATTACACAATAGTCTAAATCCTCCTTAAAAGGAATGCCACCAAATAATTATATATATTGCTTTCAGAATGAAAATAAGTTCGTACTTCCCAAATGAATCTCTATATGACAGTAAACCACCAACTGCTACCCTCCTTGTGAGATTATATTTGTAGTATCATGTAAAGTGGTTAACTCCTGGAAAAGTTTTGAGAGTAGACAAAAACTAGATAAACTAAGAGATTTGACCTGAAATCTATCCTGTAAATTTAAACCAGATAAACTAAGAGATTTGACCTGAAATCTATCCTATAAATTTATAGTAACATACACTTGCTGATGAGGCTTATGCTTTGGTTTTACAAAGGGGAAAGTGTGTCCTTCCAAGAAATGATATTTCATACTTCTAGCAACAGTATTTTTCTTTATCATAATGTTATTGCATAAACTGATACATGGACATGTGTATATTTGAATTAGGTTGCATGTTTTTATTTACAACATAACTTTTATGTTCTTGAAATTTTTACGTAACTTATCTGATGAAAAATACATTGTATTTATGACATGATCAAAAACCCACTTTCAGCATTCAATAATTCAAATAGTATTTTCCTTTTTAAAAATACTGATTGATTTATACCAAGTGATATTTTTCAGTGGAACAAGGCTATGTGACCCACGCTATTAGTGCTAACTATACCTTGTTTTCTTTTCCTTCTGTTAAATGTTTATAATTTTCACGAGTTATACCATGACCACTGCCCAATGGTGGCACGCATGTTCCACAGTGGACGGATAAAAGTTTGACATTAGTGGTATCAAGGTGTAGTCCACAGTCAAATCTTTCACTGCACTTGTTGGTGTCAAAGTTCAAATGCTTAAATCTTTGTAGGTTGTAGAGTTTGTGAAGAGACATGTTGGCACATATACACCTCTTCTTGCAGGAAATTCAGTCTATGTTGATCTTCTATTTCTGAAGGTAAGGAAAACTTTTATCATTTCATTACAATATTTGAAAAGATATTGTTACTTTGCAGATGAATTGTTCTGAATCAATGTAAAAATTGGAATTTTTTTAGTTCAGTAATATGATAAAAAAAAAAAAAAGAAAAAAAAAGAAGAAGAAGAAGAAAAGGTGATTTTTATCAATAAAGATAAAGAAAGGCCTTAGTTGAATGTTATAATTTGTTTTTGACTAATAAAAAATATAATTAACACGCAAATATGAGGTGTGCCCCAATTGCTTAAACTTACAGACGAGGGCAAAATATGGAGTAAAAACTGTGGGGTACCAAGAATGTAACCACAATACCAGCACTATAAATGTATGATTTATGACCATTTCTAAACTTTTAGTTGTTTCTTGGACCTTCTATAAAATTCACATTATTTCCCTAGGTAAGACTAGAAATGAGTTTAGATATATGTTTCACTGGAGAAATATCAAATAGTTGTGTTTCTATCGTCTCTTTTGAACTTCGGATTTTGCTTGCTGTAAAGCATGATACTTGTCATATTTAACATAAACTTTTTGGTTGGCAGAAGTACATGCCGAATTTGGCTGAGTCTCCGCTGGTACCCAAGAGGTAATGATTCTGCTCCAATTCCATTCAGGCTGATGAATTAGTGAATTTTGTTCGTGATTATATCACTCTTTAGGCTTTTACACATCATGTAACTGGCTAAATATTTGACCAACCGGCTTTGTTTTTAAGGATATATTATGATAAAAAACATTGGAATATAACACTTCATTTTGCTCCCACGCATCATCCATCTTAACGACATTAAGGAGGTGTTTAGCTTAGCTTAAAAGGTTAGATGTAAATAAGCAAGTTCAAAAATAAATAAGTTGCTTGTTTTGAAATTAAGATAAGATGTACTTTCAAAATTATTCCATTGTTTTTTTTACATCAACTTAAAAAAGTAACATCCGAATTGATTTGAAAACAAAGAATTACCTAAACACGACTTTTACTTACTTTTAACCGTAATGAAACATGCTGTAGCTCTAGCGAATTTCTGAAGCTCCTTGATTTTCGAATATGACTAGATAACAAAAAGGCTCCTCTCTTCCTTTTGTTTGTGTGGGCTCTAGATGACATCAAGGAAAGCATATCAGAACTCAAGTACTACAAGGAGAGCATTTTCAAACCCAAGTTGAAGTAGTGATAATGGTAGAGATCCGCAGATTGAGATTATCGAGCTCGTTCAGTTCTAACTCAGAGTACAAATACTGGAGTCGAATGTGGAAAGATACAGTTCCTCCTACTACGTAGAGTGCAGTGTAATTCTGTTCATACAATATGAGAATTTAATATGGAGTGTTTTGTAAGTTTGCAACACTTCTCATGTGGTTTGCTGCTAAACACGAGAATCAACCTCAAGAGTGCTGAAGTGAAATGCAAACGTACAGTTGTTTGCCATAACGTTATATAGCTGATACTTCAATTCTAAACAGGGTTCTTTACAGTTCATTTTTCTTGAGTGATTTCTTCTCACATTTTCTGGAACAGGGAATCAAATGCAAGTCCTCACAGCCTTAATGAGTAGACACATTTTTGACACTTTTAAATCAGTGTGGAAAAGTTTGCGAGCTAAAATATTTTCTAGTCTACAGGGGTTACCCGTATTGGCTCAGCATGAGTGCACTTAGGCCTGGTTCATGCCGGATAATTTGTCACAATATTCTGTACTGTTTGTGCTATTTTGAAATATTTTGGTTCTGTATACCATAACATTCTCAAGAGTTTCCACCATCACAAAATCAAAGGGAATTCAAGAAAAATCTTCCACGCTTAACAATGAAATTACGGATATATATATATATATATATATATATATAT
>CAIGRP010097239.1:0-18843 GCA_903798385.1 Fraxinus cuspidata
TATCATGAAAACACTGAAATTATTGCATCATCTCTCAAGAAAATTCATCTCTCTGTTGAAAGGTCAGATGATTCTATTCCAACAGCAAAAGATATAAAAAAATATTCAATCTCAGAATAATTATACCAATATTGTTCTTCAATCTATTTGTACTCGATTAAAGAGAATTTAGTCTAATTCTAAATTTGAAGCATCCTCTTCTAAAGAGAAAAAAAAGATTTCAAATACTATTTTCAAACCTATTGACCCAAAAATTACTCCTCAATTAAAAAGAGATTCTTTACATTCTGATTCAAAAGTTTTACAAGAGCTTACTTTTCAAATTTCGAAATTAGGATACTATTGATTCTTTAGAAGATCTTGAAGCTCAATTTATTGAAAATAAACATTTTCAAATCAATAAATTGAAAGGTCAAAATTTAAAACCTCCAGCTTATTATTCTCTTCCTTCTTATCCTGATATGTTTTATGAGGAAAAAACGAGACCTCATGGTTCTTTTTTTGGCAATGAAATCATCGAATGGAATCTTGATGGATTGACAGAATATCAAATTATTCAAATTCTTCAAGATATGGTTGTATGTTACACATCATATATTAGTAGAGATATCAATGCTCATACTGCTTTCTTCAATATAATTTTTGGTATTACTAGTCAACTCAAGCACTGGTGGCAAAATTATCTTTTAAAAGCATATCGAAATAAAATTGAATTTGTTGTCAATAATCAAAATGATAGTTTCAATACTCTTGTTTATTCAATACTCAAACATTTTATAGGCACTCATGTACTTCTTCAAGATAAAACATATGAAATTCTTTTAAATCTCAATTGTCCAAAATTTCATGATTTTTCGTTGGTATAAGGATGTTTCTTACCAAAGTTTTAATCTGAGAAGATTGCAATCAATATTTTTGAAAAGAAAGATTCATTTCAGGATTTCCAAAACCCTTTGCTGAAAGAGTGGGGAATTCTATTAAACTTCAAATTAATGATATCATTCCTTATGCTACTCAAACTTATGATGAAATTATTAATTTCATCAATAAGGAAGGATTAGCACTTTGTAATGATCTCAAACTTAAAGTAAAATTGAAATAAAAAAAAGATCTGAAAGTCGTAAAGAATTTGGATCCTTCTGTGAACAATATGGTTTTGAGAAAATCATTCATCCATTCTCAAGAATGAAAAATAAAAATATTCCATCTCATTTAAGGAAAGATTTTTTCAAAAACAACGATTTTTCCAAAAACAAAAATCTTTTCAAAATCATCCTTCTAAATATTCAAAATCCAAATATTTAAAAAGAAAATTTTTTAGAAAACAAACTCCCAAAACTCCAAAAGTTATGTTAGAAATGTAATCAAACAAATCATTATTTAAACAAGTGTTTTATGAAAGGAAATATTAATAATTTTCAAATTGATGAAGATATTAAACTTGAACTTTTAAATCTATTTAATTCTAGTTTAGAAGAAGAATCTGACTGTGAACTTGAACTTCTTTATCAACATCAAGAAGACTCTGACGCTAAGATAAGCTCAGACTTCTCTGATTCTGGTAATAGTCACTATAAAGAAATTTGTGGTTGTAAAATCATAAATATTTTTACTAAAGAAGAAGAACTTATTTAAGAGATAATTGAGAAGATTGAAGGTCCTCAATTAAAGAAAAGGTTATCTCTTCTTCTTCCAAATTCCCCAGTATCTCCGATAACTCCGTATAATATAAAAAACATATTAAATCGGTTTAATACTGAAAGTCGCTCTTCTTCAAAAGTCTCATGTTCGGAATTACGTTCAGAAAATAATGAGATGAAATCTCAAGTTTTAATCTCGGAACATCAAGTGAAAGATGTTCGCATAGAAGTTGCTTTTTTGAAAATCAAAAGTTTAGAACAAGAGATATCCAGTGATACTTCTAATTCCTCTTCTGGATCCTCTTATGACGAAAATACTTTCTTAACTTCTCATGAAAATTTTCAAACATAAGAATAAAAGGTTAATGGTATCAATTGTATTCAACTTCAAAAGTCATACTGCATTATAACTATTGTGGTAAATAATTCAAACTTACTACTAGAGTTTTAATTGATTCTGGTACTAATCAAACTTGTACTATGGAAGGTCTTATCACTTCAAAATATTTTGGAAAAACCACTGAGCTTCTATATGGTGCGAGTGGCAAAAAATTAACATTCAATATAAACTTTCAAAAGCTCATATTTGTAATTCAAATATTTGTTTTAAAAATATTTTTTATTTAGTCAAGTATTTAGACTAAGAAGTAATTCACGGAAGTCCTTTTATTGTTCAGATTTATCCCTTTAAAGCTAATTCAAATGGACTTACTACAATTATTTTAATCAAGAAATATTTAAGTTTACAAATCATCCTTCTTATAAAGATGTTAATTATTTAAAAGAAGCATATTTTTCAAAAATTATTAATAATATCAATTTTAAGAAAAAACATATTCAGTTTCTCAAATTTAAATTTCAAAGAATTGAAGAGTAATACGAAATCTTTAATAAATGAAAAAAATTTCAATTTTTCAAAAACAAATTGAAAATGAAATATGTTCCATCATTACAAATGTTTTTTCGGATAGAAAGAAACATGTATCACTTTCTTACATTTCTAATTTTCATGAGTCTAGTATTCCTACAAAATCTCGTCCGATTCAAATGAATAAGGAATTGCTTGATCATTGCACCAAGAAAATCAACGATTTACTTGATAAAGGATTAATCCAGCTAAATAAATCTCCTTGGAGTTGTTCAACCTTTTATGTCAATAATTCTACTGAAATTGAACCTGAGGTTCCCCGTCTCGTTATCAATTATAAGCCCCTCAATAAAGCTCATCAATGGATTACATATCCACTACCTTTAAAGAAAGATCGGTTAAACAGATTATTCAAAGTCGTTATCTTCTCTAAATTTGATATGAAGTCAAGTTTCTGATAAACTCAAATTAAAGAAGAAGATAGATACAAAACTGCTTTCAATGTCCTTTTGAACAGTATGAATGGAATATTATGTCATTGGGACTAAAAAATGCTCCTTCTGAATTTCAAAAAATTATGAATGATATTTTCAATCCTTATTCAAATTTTATCATTGTTTATATTGATAATGTTCTAATTTTTTTCAAAAAGTTTAGAACATCATTATAAAAATCTAAATGCATCCAATCATATAATAAAAAATAATGGTTTAGCTGTTTTAGTTCTTTGTCAAACACGTATAAGTTTTTTAGGTCATTATATACACTTAGGAACACTTATACCTATTCAAATAAGTCTAGAATTTGTTGATAAATTTTCAGATGAAATTCTAGATAAAAATAAAAAATAAAAAATTTACAGTGCTTTTTAGGCTGTGTCAATTATGGTGTTGATTTTGTCAAAAATATCAAGCTACTTTGTGCTCCACTTTTTCGAAGGTTATAAAAAAATCCACAACTGTGGACCTTAGAGCATAGTTTAGCAGTCCAAAATGTCAAAAAAAGCTATCAAAAGCATCCCATACTTATCAATTATTGATCAAGTTGCACCCATTATTGTTAAGACAAATGCATCTGACATACAGTATGGTGGGGTATTAAAGCAGATTCCAAAAGAGTCTCATCAAGAGCAATTGGTTAGGTTTCACTCGGGTGTGTGGACTGGGCCCAAAAGAACTATTCTACCATTAAAAAGGAAATTTCATCTATAATTTTATGTATTTTAAAATTTCAAGATGATTTAATCAATAAAGAATTTGTTTCAAAAATAGATTGTAAAGCTTCAAAAAACGTTTTACAAACGTGTCAAAATTCTTGTTTCAAAAAAAAATCTTTGCAAGATGGCAAGATATTTTGTCTTGTTTTGATTTCAAAATAGTATATATACAAGGAAAATCTAAAATTCTTGCACATTTCCTCACAAGAGAAGAAAAAGCTTTCTTAAAAAAAAAAAAGTTGTGAGAATAATTTGAGAGAAATTTTCAATATGAATTCTTCTTCTAAGAAGAATAAGAAAACTTCAATTCCTCTACCCTCAATTGAGGATTATTTTCAAGGTTCAAAAATAGGTGAACAAAGTTCATCCTCTACTTCTCAAAAAACAACCATGCTTCAAAAACTTTGTCCATTTCTACCTTTCAAAAACTTGAAAATTTTGAAAACAAAGATATTTTCAATAGTCTGAAAACTTCACCTTCAAATTTCAAAAAAGTCGTTCAATCTGGTTCATGAAAATTACCTTAAGTTAACCCTTCAAAATCTTTCATTATTTTACTAAACCTATTCGTCTACCTATTCTTGAAATGGAAACTTTATGGGTTCATCGGTATTCATCTTTAAATGAATGCTTTCAAGATATTTTTCCTTCTCAATTTTACTATATGCTCAAAGGGTGTCTTATGAAGACCGGGGACAAACCCCATGGGATGAGAATTGAATATGTTTATCTAAGGATGAAACATTTGAATCTCATTTCAATAATTTTTACTATCAAAATGCTTGGTATCAAGGGTTTTTTTTTTTTTTTTTACTTCAAACCAACAACTCACTTTTGGTTTATTCTTTTCAACCAACCATGTCCTTCAAGTTTTTAAAAATGATTTCAAACTTGGTTCGAATATTTTGGACTTGATGGGATGATTTTACCCACTCTTACTCGTCGAGGATTCGAACTATTCAAAAAGAGGCAAAAACATTTTTATGGCCTCAAGAAAATGTTTTGATCCAGTTCGCATACAATTTCAAAATTTCGTGGATCTTTTGCTGGAATTTCAATCTTGTTCAAGTTACACTGAATTTAATGTTAAACATATAATTCGGAGACTCAAGATCAAATGGTGGTCCAAATTTCATGAAACAAATTGTTGTCCAAAAACTGTTGTTTCATGGGTTCAAGAACAAAAGAATGTTGGTATTCGAAACCTTCAAAGAAAGAACAAGAAAAACAACCTGATTTTCTTACAAGAAAATCAAGATTATTAGCTATGTTTTCTTAATGCAAGACGCCACAAGAATTAGCAGTTATTTAAGGGAAAATAGCTTCTTAAATAGAATCTACCTTAAAGAAATCAAAGTCAAGTTCTTCTAACAAAAACAGACTCAGGAACTGACTATGCTCAAAGTAATGAGGGAGGATACTTGGGTATAGACATTGATGAATTAATAAATCAAGAAACTCAAAAGGATTCAAATGATTCTATGAACCCAGGTTTTTAGACGAGTTCAGACAACACATGGCTCATGCTGAAAGGGATAAATTATTTCAATTATGCCTCTCATCTCAAAAGTTATTTCTACCAGTTTTTCCATCATTCAAATCAAAAGACAAGATTAAAAATGTCAAGAAAGCTTTAATAAAGGAGATTTCATTTTAATCAATTTTATGAAAAAGTCGAAGCATTACTGTCCTTCACGAGTTGGCAGATATTATTTCAAGTTTGGAAGATGTCATTTTCAAGGCTATCAAAGATTCTTCAAAAGAATTTAATGAAGATTTTGAGTCCGAAACTTTGAGTATAAATCAAGCTTAAGATAGAAGTTCTCCTCAAGAGTTTTTTAACGAGAGAGAAAACTTCTTCAAGAAAATTTGTATTCAAAATATCGTAATTTCAATATTTCTTCAATAAATTAAATATTTTCTTCAAAAGATTGTTTGATTTAATGGAATTTGTATTTCTTTGAAATGAAAACATAATTGCCTAATTATTAAATAAATGTATCTTTGAACAAATTAAAACTAACGAATCAATGGAAAGATAGAAAATTTTAATGTTTTTATTTCTTCAATCCTCTTGATTGTCATAGCACCATCGTGTCATAATCTCAATCGATCCGAACTAACCTGTAAAATTATTATAAAGGTGAGTATTTAAAAATATCCAATAAGATACGTGCAATTTCCATACACAATTATATAACATTAAAATAGACATTTCATATCACTTTTCTCTTATAGAGTATATCGGTGATTAAGCAAGAAATCCATCATTAGTCATTTTGAATTCCAGAAAGAGTTCACATTTCGTTATAAAGAACCCAAAAGAGTTCACGTTTCGTCAGGTCGAACTGGAAGGTCCACTGGTAACTCATCCATAAATTACTAAATACATAAAAGTATATGAAAACAAACAACTTGTATATAAGTATCTTACCGGTTAGATCAAACGAATTTTTTAAAGAAATACGAATACATATTCCAATCATTTTCTCTGCTTTGGTGAATGTGTAATGCTTGACAATAATATTTAATGTATGCAACCTTTCTGATTTCCAATGTTGGCATCTCTTTGCTATATATATATAGGTAATTATGACTTTAACATTTGTGGGTAAATTGGGAACTATGTATTGCAAGAAATTGGATTAAAATTGGTTTCAAAAAGTAGACTTTGGGTAGGAATGGGTTTCAAATAATAGAATTAGGATTGCATTCAATTAATTGTTTCCTTGCAATCACGTGTAATTTGGCTGCAAAAGGATTATGTTTACATTTATCACAATAAAAAAAAGTAGGATTAGAATTAACATTTATTAGAATTAACAATTAACATTTATCAAAATATGATTATGACTTATCCTATACTTAGGCTGCCACAAAATTAAATCATAACTTAATTAATTACCAATTAAAAATAACCTTTTTGGACTTCAATATATTGGGTTTAATTTATCCGAATTAATTTTTTCCCAAATCCATGACGCATCATTTAATACAAATTATAAAACGAGTCTAATATTGATATATTAATTATCACTTTATCAATATTTATTTATTTGACCCAAAATAATAAGAAATAATAGTTATTTTACTTTAATCCCTCAATATTTCAAATTATAGAAATAAAAGCATTTAGGTCAAGAATTCGTCTCATCAAATAATTCTATTTTATAAATTTTTTTGGAGCGTTACACTCCGTAAACACCGTTGCAACGCAAATTTGTCTTAAGGACAAAATATTGAACACTTGCCTCAGTTTTACATTCTTCATTCTGTTATTCATTTTTCAGCAAGTTTTGTTTTCATTTATAAGTAAGTTTTACTTTGATTTATTGTTTACTTTAGTCTCAATTATCATTTGCAAACACACACAGACACACAAAATACACCAACACCCATTTCACTAACATCTCCACCAAAGGTTTCTTGTATAGCACAAATGCCCCTCTCTTGCTGCCAAAATTACACATCTGCTATTGATACTCACTTCGAATACCCTCTTTTTGATACTTCTATAATTAAAAAAATTAAATTTTGAACTTCGATAATCAATCAAAAAATTCATAAAAAGTATTTAAAAAAATCCTAAGAACGTTACCGATTTGAGGTATGGACCAGAGTCTTGATTTTGCTAGCAAACTTATTTTCATATAGCATTGGGTGCTCCACGGCTGAGCAAAACTCATTCAGTTTTTGATCACTGGAATCTCCTGATCCTTTTTCCCTTCCAATTTCATGAGAATCACTCTTTAAAGGTATGAAATGTTCCATCAATGGGCTCACTTCTTTACCCTTTTTATACAATTCCTCCTTCTTTAGTTTCTCAGTAGCCAAAGAAAAATCAAATTATCTCCAAAAAATTCAGAACCCACAAAATTAAACAAAAAAGGGCACATAAAGATCAAATCTTTATATAAAAAGATCAAATCCCAACCATTAATGACATCATTATTAGTTAAATAGAATTCCTAGTAGAAATATATCATTAAAACTATGATGTAGTATGTAAAAACTTAATCAAAGAAGTGAAAGCAATGGCAAAAAAAAAAATCAACTATGAAAAAGATCATGAACCTAGAAACAAGAAGAATGGAAGAAGTAAAAATATTGAACTAATCAAATGGGTCTAAAGGGATAATCGAAGGCATTTGATCATTCTTTTCCTCATTCTGCAAATGGTTATTTTTCATAGGGAAAAAAAGAGGAGAAAATGAGTTTGAATGGGGAGGAAAGAGGGAAAATGTTCTAAGACAAGAATACCCTTCACTTAATAGAGTGGATGTAAATGAACTGAAATGACGCTTTGCTCAATCATAAGTGTAATTAAGGGTGAAATTGCCTGAATATGAAAAGTGGGGTCATTTTTCATAATAATAGTGAAAATTAAGGATATTATGCGCTAATTACATATTTTTGGATATTCAAAGAACAAAGAGAAAGGGGGAAATATTCGCATTTTAGTAAATTTTTTAGGCAATTGTAAATAACTTTTTTTTTTTATGAGGATAAGTCAGTTTTTGGGAATGAATTGATATAAAGATTAATTTGTAGAAATGATTTGGGGATGTAAGATAATTCATTAGGATTAATTGATGAAGAGTAAAATCTATCAATTGATTGAATGATTATAAGGATTTGAGAGATTTGATAATTTTTAGTTATACTATTATATTACTATATAAATGGAAAATTAGAAAAAATTAATTTGTAATATGAACTAGAGAGAAAATAGACTAACATCAGAAGTCAATAGACTTGTGTGTTCTTTATTGATAACCAAGGTCCCATATTTATAGGAATCAAAATCAGAGTTACAATCTCAACGAAACAAACTCTTTTAGACTAGATAAAACTTATCAACATATTGTGATAATATTAAATAATCATCCATAATTATCTCACGATTTTACAACACTCTCCCTTTGATGATTATTTGCACAATAACTATCTCGCTGAAAACCTTGTTCGATAAAAATTCAATGGGAAAATATTCTACCAAAGGGAAAAAAATACAGTTAATAGTTAAAATATTTGGAGTATAAGAAAATGATGCCTCATTAAAACATCGTCAGGAAAATTCGGTGGGACAAAACCTAGACTAAGGAAAAAAGTACAGTTACTCCACATGATGTTAAATCACTGAATATCTTTGAGTCGAAACATTCCAATCTTATGTACCAATTTCTTAAATTTAGATGCCAAGAGTGCTTTTGCGAATAAATCAGCTACATTATCATTCGACTTGCTTCATGGATTGCATTAATTTCAAAATGATTTGAAAATGTTGCTATCAAGATTTGAATATGATGGATCATGTTCCTAAACCATATATAGTTGTTCCTCTTACATCTGCATATCCCGTTAAAGAATATCCCAACTCTTGAGAATAAAATAATCTCAAATCAATAGTACATCTTAGGTAACAAAATGTGTTTAACACAATGTCAATGTCTTCGAGTTGGTGTATGACTATATCTTGCAACGAGATTTATAAAAAGCTATGTCGGATTGAGTACAATTTACAATATAGGTTAATGTTACAATTGCGCTAAGATATGGTACTTCAAGAACAAGAATATTTTTTCCATCTTCAAGTGAATGAAATTGGTATTTTTTTACACCAAATGATCTAACAACCATGGTTATGCCAATAGATGTGCTTCATCTCAAATTAATTTTCAAATAATCTACTATTTTGTTTAGCTTTTCATGAGTTCGAACTTTAAATCATTAACATAAACTGCCACAGTTGCAAATCAAATATTTGTTTTCTTTATGAAAATATATGGGTATACATCGTTATTTTTATAACATTCCTTCAACAAATATTCAATAAGGTTATTATACTACATGCATTCGAATTGTTTCAATCTGTATAGAGATCTTTGTAATTTAATTGAGAACATAGTTCTCGGGCTTGTATCATTTATTTCTGACACTTTAGATTCTTCGTGGACTTTCATATATGTGTCACTATGAACCATACAAATAGGTAGTTTTTACATCCAAAAGGTGCATGTTGAGCCTTTGTGACACAATCAAATTAATTAAGAATCTAAAAATAATGGTGTCCATTACGGGAGAATATTTTTGTTCATAAACAATTCCAGTTCTTTGTGAGAAACATTGAGTTACGAGTCGGGTTTTGTATCTTGTAATTTCATTAATTTCATTTCATTTCCTTATTAAAACTCACTTGTATCCTATAGGGATTACATTTTCAAATGTTCGAATTACAAGTCCAAAGGAATTTAACTCCACTAGTATGATTTCTTTCTATTTTGATCAATCATTTTTATATTGACAGTCTTTAATATACTGTGGTTCAGGATTCTCAATTTGCATAATTTCAAGAGTCACGTTAAGGTGGAAGTATTGCCTATAATAATATTGTTTTGTTCCCATAATTTATGTGATAACAAATATTTTATTGAAATATCACTATTTTCGAACACTCTGGTTCTATATGAACCATATTTTCAATATTTGATTGATCAATCTTTTCTAATATTATTTATTCCGATATTCTTTATTGATTTTTCTATTGTATTTTTATGTTTCGAGGTATAGAATCTTTAGCATCAACTGGTCGACCACGGTTTAGACAAATTTGATATTTATTTTCTACAACAGATTGTCCCACGGGAATATCAATTTTTGCTGGAGTATTTTTTTGTTGGTATATATGATTTTGTCACTTTTCTTATACCAATAAATATATTAAATAATTGATTTGAAACTCTTTTCAAGTGAAAGATTTTTTTAACCTCTTACTTACACTGATTGTTGTGATGATCAAAGTGAGATAGAGTTGTTTCATTTCAAAATTTCAAGAAATTTTACCTTATTTTTGTGATGCAATTTTTTCATCCCAAAGTTAGGAAAATCATTTCATCAAAATGATAATTTGCAAAACATACAATAAATAAGTCATCAATGAAAGATTCAAAGTACTTAATAATGGATGGAGAATCAAAACCAACAAATATTTCAAGTCTATAATGGGGATCTATTTTGGAACATTGTGGAGGTAAATTTGGGACTTGGACAACACAACCGAAAACTCGTAGGTGAGAAATAATAGGTTGATGACCAAATGTAAGTTGCAAAAAAGTGAATATTGAAAATAGACAGTTGATCTTATACGAACCAATGATACATCATGTAATTTGGCATGATCCCAAACAGAAGTTGAGAGTTTTGTTTCAAGTATTGGTCTAACAATAATGTTTAGACATTTGATAAATGACTCCGCTAAATTATTTGTGTGTGGATAAGTGCAACCAAATATTCAATAAAAATCTCAATTAACATATAGTAATCATCAAATACTTGTCATCTAAATTCACTAGCATTATCAAGACGACTTGTCTTGATTGAGTAATCGAGAAATTGAGCTCGTAATTTTATGATTTAGGCAAGTAGTCTAGCAAAAACTATATTCCTAGTGGAAAGAAAGCAAATACGTGACAATCTAGTAGAAGAATCAATTAAATCATAAAACAACGAAGTTGTCCCCAAGGTGGGTATATTAGCCCACATATATCTCTATGAATTCTTTCTAAAAAGTTAGAGATTTAACATTAACCTTTGTAGTTAAAAGTCCGATGACTAACTTATTTTCCGAACAAGCAACACATGAATAAACATTAGTAAAAAATCTTATGATTCTTTAGAAGATGTTCATATGAGTTGTTTATTATTCGGTGCATCATTATTGCTTTCGAATGTCCAAGTTGATCATGCCAAAGTAAAAAAAAAATTGAGTTAATGAACTTCGAGTTCGTGATAATGTTTCATCCAATCATTTTTATAAATGTATAATACATGTCAGATGTGAGTGCATGTAATTGATATTCAATACTATTTTCTTGCATTGTTTCTATGTGATATCCACTGTGACGAATATCCTTAAAGCTAAACAATTTTTTCCGAATTTGCATGATAGTGCATCGTTAATATATATATTTGTTATTATTTGGTAAGATAATATGAGATTTTTAGGAGCTTTCAATGATATTCGATATACTTAGTATCTTATTAACATTATTTTCTACCAATACTAATTTTAAGAAGTAATTTTTATCTTGAAGAATCATGTGCGTAGTTGCACTCTCCGCTTAATAAATATCTTGATATTTTTTCTTAAATCTTATTAGTGTTTCAAAATTTATGCTTTTTCAGAAACTATAATATAATGTTCTTTGAGAATATTGAAACGTTGAATATTATGTTCGTCAAGAGCGATAAATTAATATTCTTCTTGTAATAAAATAAAAAAGTTGTTTTTTCTTCAACGAATTGTTTAATTCATGCTTTTTGAAGAGAACAACGAGATATATACTTTTAAAGAGTAATAAATACAATATTCTTTAGAAATATTAACGCTCTACCTTTCGAGTTAAATAATATAATAATTTTTCAGAATGTTTAGCGAATGTAAAGTCATTCTTCTTTAGCAGTAACGATAAAATATTTATGAATTGGAATGGATTTAGATAACTTTGAGTTAAATTCTGAAAAGAAAAAAAGTTGCTTTTAGAAAATTCATGATTTTCAATCAATTCAAAATTCGCTACTGTTCGCGTAGAGACTTCTCACAAATAAACTGTTTGATCATGATTTTAACCATTGGATTTGAAGAACAATGAGTTGTCAACCTGATGTCCAAATTTCACAACGATCGGATCACTGGTTGCTGAGATATCAACGTTTGATCACAACTGCTGCATGTGTCCGGTTCTACGAATCTTTCGCACTATTGATTTTGAACTGTCTCTCTATTTTTTGGTGAGCTTATTCAAAACACGTGCTACTTCGAGAGAACATTATAATTTACTATTACTTCTTCAGAAGCAATATGTTAATATTTTTCGGAATATTGAAAATTATAATTAATGTGTGCGTCACCATTCCTTAAAGAGTATGTCAATATTCCTTTGGAATATTAAAAATTATAATTAATGCTTTTCAGGAGAGAGTAATATTTTTCATTAAATATTAATTGTAATGTTATGCTACTTAAGGGACAACAACAAAATAATTGTAATATATAAATCTACGAATACTAAATTAATAAGCTATACTACGTATTAAAAAAAAATAAGTTCGTGATAATTAATCGGACGATAAACTAAAAAATAGGCTTATAATGAAACACGTCTAACATGCAGTGGAAAAATGAAAATATGTATACGTGGAACTAAAGTCTTATAATTGCAGTTTATATATTAATTGAATGGTTAACATGTAATTGCAATATATATATTAACTGAATAAACATGCAATGGCGGTGGAATGAAAGTCCAAACAATCATGAATATAATTAAATCAAACAATTACACGTGGATGCAATCATGTGGGTTTTCAAAATAAGTGCAATCATGTAATGTCCTCGGAAAAATAAGTTGAGATTAAATAAGAACTATTGAGGCAAAAATGAAGGTTCATCGTATAGATAAAATTGATGACAGAATGAAACATGTATGCGACAACGAAAAAAATTGTGCTTATTTTTTGACAGAAAATTGACGGCCTTATTAGCTACTATTAGCATGATGTGCAAAAATAAAAGGCTAGAAATAAAATGTGTACAACAAAGAATATTGCATCTGTGAATAGTATGAGATTAGATGTAGACTCTCTTCTAACTAACTCACTTTGATGTTCAGAGATTTATACTGATAACATGTTATGACCTGAAGAGAAAAGAAAATAAAATAAAGAAGTCAATGTGTATTCTATATTTATAAAATGAAGGCCATTTATTTATAGAGTTCAAAATGAGTGTTGCAATTGCTGTGAAATAAACTCTTTTAAACTAAATCAGACTTATCAATATATAATAATCATTCATAATTATCTCACGATTTTACGATAATTTGTAAATTTTGAATTTAATGATATAACTGGTGTAATTTCTTCTTCTGCTTGTCAAGCTAACGTATTTCAAGGTTTGAATTTAGATGTTTAAAAAAATAAATATTCAAAATTTACATTTCAATTTTCTACATTCCATGAATACTGAAGTATACTTAAAAACCATCAAATCCCCAAACTCCTTAAAATTAGAAAAGTAAATAAAGGATGAAACGCTCTCATCAATTTAAGCATTTGTTTGGACTCCATTATTTCACATTTTAACGAGGAGAATAGTAATTTTTTGAAAAATATGTAAGAATTTTTTTTTTCAGATTTATGTATAATATTATTTTATTTAAAATGCGTGATTGATAAGAAGGAGAAGAAAAATGAATTTTAATTTAATGGGGGCAAACATGGGCTAAATCCAATGAATTATCTCAATCCTCCAAATCCATCCACAAAGTACTCTTTATACCAAACAAACCTCAAATCAAAACAGACTTCTCTCTTCTTCAATCGTGCGCTTTCCAACACCTTCTCCTTAATGTTCTTATAGAAACCCTGATCTCTCTCATTCGTTATCTCTTTTGATATGTTCAATCAACCCTCGGATTGTATTAAGTATATTTAGCCTAGCTAGATTAGAAACCCTAAATATCGCACAATTCAAAAATGGTTTGACAAAATATTTATTGAAATCTTGGTTTCATAGAAGGTTTTGGTAGAATCTCTATAAAAAGATTTTTAATCTTTTACAAGAACTTTCAAATTCCATTCTAATGTATCCAAATTTGCAATTACTCACTACATTTACAGCCACTAATAGCTTGCCATCATCTCATACGAAAGAGTTCCACCAAGAACTAGGCCAATCGTGAAGTTACAACATCCATGGAGATTTTTTAGCCGAAGAATGAAAAATGCACATCCTTAATGGACGCATTACACGATCTATAAGATGTATGTCGGTTGGACATTGTAGTGATAATAGGTTGCTGGCTGATCTTTTGAAAACTCTCAAGTGCACGAAATCGTTATCAAATAATATAATGATGAAGAGAGTATCGAACTCACGATAGCTATGTGTTTGATCGAGTTAAAATGAATTGAAACTTTAATCAAATAGCAAACAAATTGTGATTTTTTTATACAGATTCCTAAATTATCAATTAAACTAGTAAAAATGAGTAAATGTGTTTTTCAAATATATGAGATACATTGTTAAAATGTTGAATCTCTCTTATTATTTTATTTTTAGTGTAACAATTAAAGTGATAATTTGAAATTATTCATGCTAGTCAATATTTCTAATTTAATTGAAAGTTTCTCTTGATAGCGATCAAATCTATTCCCCTCATGTGACACTTCTATCTCTCGATGAAAAATGAAAATACGACAAATGCATTAAAAAGTGTTAGAACACATTTAAACCATATAGAACATAAATGTATATCTCTACCATCTATCTAACCTTACAATATTTATTATGTTATACTTAAACACTATTATCTATCTCGATAACAATAAAATTCACTAACAATTCAATTTCTGCTCAAGTAATTGAAAAAGACGATAATAAATATAAACAAATCAAACCAAATTAAAGTCAGAATAATTAATTAAAAACTAAAAATATCAAAATAAGGGTTTATCTCATCCTAATAATGTATAAAACTATCCTAACATATTAAAATTACAAGAAATCATGTTAAATGTATAGAACATCACCTCGAATTATGAATTAATGAATGAAGGAAGATGATTATTGATATTCTTCAATTTTTTCAAAGTATTTTTAATAATTCTTTCGTTTCTTTGCCCACAAATCCCAGATTTAATCTCCAATTGATGAGTTCTTGAACTTCATCTTTGAAATATTCTCACAATATATGATTTTACCTCACTTTTATGATGAAATTGAAGGAATATTATAGTATGAGATATATATGAGAGGTGTCTCTAATGTATTATGTTGTTAGGTATTTATAAGAGTGGAATTTTGAATAAGGAAAGTCGTATTCGCAAGCGCATATTTTTGTCTCAACACAACATTCAATATTTTGATCATAACTTTCTCTCTTGATATCCGATTAATACAAATCGATGTTTGTTAGAAAGCTAACTCAAAGGGATACAACTTTAAAAGACATAAATTTTCCAATTCGGACTTTTACTATGCCAAAAATGGTCCTCAATCTTTGACTAAAAATCTAGAATATAACTTCTGCGATTGTAAAGTGATTTTTGATAATATTCTGATCATATTTCATTCATTTTTTTATTTCTAGTTGCATCCAATTGTATCATAATAATCTTCAAAGTATCATCTTGTGGTCCGAATCAACTATTGGATATTTATAATTTGGTCATCAAACTTTGGACTTCGTCATTTTTCGCTTTTTTAATTCCTCATTCAACCATTGAATTTTACCTATATAATATAAGACACAACAATTTAAGATATATTTTATCAAAAGAACTATCAAATATCAATATTTTAAACCCGAAATAAAGTATAAAATACACTTCACTGACAACAATCAATTTGGAGGCTAGAGTCGCAAATATGAAGACCCCAAAATAACAATGGCGCTAAGAGAAATATAGAAATCGTTGTTCTCGACTCTAGTTCTATGAGAAGAAGTTCGTTCAAAAACATCAACTATGAACGATAGACATTATGTTCTGTATTATCTTTTCTGTGAAACATGTATTAAAGTTTATATTCCACAAAACAAAAAATTGTTTATTTTGGTGAACCAATTTTTTCAATTTTATTTCATGTATTGAAGTTTGCATTAGACAAAACATATATCACTCTTTTTATTCTTCCATGAACACTGTAATGTGAAACACGCATTACAGATTGTATCTAGACCATAGCTGTTGATTACTGTTTCCATGGTTTTCTTGAAATAGCATTTGAAATGGAGATGAGATTAATATAAGCGTAATACATGGTTATTTTGAATTAATCGGTAACATTTTTAAAATTGTATACAAGAGTAAAAAAAGTGTACCTTTTAGTAACAATATTTTTTATTTTATTTCATATATTAATAAGTATATGACGTAAAATAAAATGAGTAGTATTTTATGAAATTTGATTTTTTTTATGGGTATATACTAATTTTCTTAGGGACACAATAACAATCTCTGATATGGTCATAATTAATTTGTCTCGAGCTTTGAAGTCTCGAGGATCGACATGCGCTAACTTGGACCCTTCATCCTCGGGCTTGATGTAGTCCTCAGGATATCTCGAGAACTGACATTAGAGTTAATGCGGCAATGACGTCTTCAGGGGTAAATCCTTAAAATTTTCCAACCTGAGCGTGTTGTGTTCTCGGGTATTTTCTTTTGCTAAACTCAAAGGTTTTCTTAAACATGGACTAATTCTACTTTCAAGGATTCTAAATCTAACCAAACACCCCAACTCAAGACTCCTATGTCTGGATGGAGTATATATCGGTGAGTATCATAGTCGAACTATGACTAGACCTACAATTGCAATCCAATACTCATCTCAAGTAGGACTTCTAAAGATAAGGACACATAGCTAGCCATGTCCTACTATGAATGCACTACTTACCTCTATAAATACAAAGCTCATATTCATTATTTAGGTACGCTTTTACATAAAATTTAGTCTCTAGCCTCACGCATATATTCTCTCTCTAACTTCATCATCGGAGGGTCGATGAAAAAACACATCACCACTTTTGTTTTAGGTACCAGAGGATTCTGCTCATTCTCAATCCTCAAGTTCAAAAATCAACAAGAACGATTTTTGGTAGCATCAATCTAGATCCGCAAAGACGGGAACATTGATCCAACATTTATCCCTTAACCTATAGTCTTACGAAAAATTAATTATTTATTAATGTGACATCTCATGGAACTATAAATAAAATTTCGAGTTTAAAATTTTTCTTGAACTTCTAAATCTATCCAGACAAATTAACTTCATATATATAAAAGAAATAACTTGAAGATACACAACAGGTAATGCGTTCCAAAATATAAATGAAAGTAGGTTTAGCATAAATGAAAATGGCGAAGTCGCCACAATTTTACACTAGGGTGTATTTGATTGCAAGTATGGAACTTGCATGAAAATAAAATAAATTCTATTTATTTGCATGGAAATTATTAATTAAATATATTTGATTGACTTAATTTCAACCTACAAAATGTTGTACATTTCTATAAAGTTGAGTTTTTAAGAAGTAAGAATTGTCTAGAAAATAAAAACTTACATTCTATAAAGAAAATATTTTTTCTTATTTTTGAGAAAAAACATGATCACATGCATAACTTTTGAAAAATATTTTTCATCGAAAAAAATGCCAATCAAACACACCAAAATAAGAATTTGGGTGAAAATAATATCTTTCATAGAAAATAAAGTTAATCAATCACACTTAGTGTATTGGATTCGAGACCCCATTGATTATCCCCAAAATATGCTCCTCTTATTTTTATTTTCAATTTTTAGCATGGACATAAATAGTGCAAGGCAATCTAAAGTACCTTTTTTTTCAAGTGGTGCAAAAAAATTTCAAAATCTTTTGACAAAGTAAACGACCTTTAAAATATGTGAAATATAAATATAAGAGATTTATTTATACTTCTATTAACTGCAAATTGATAGATAATTGATCACATGATCAAGAATGTGCACATATTTCCTAATCGTGGATAAGATGCAACACATTGTAGACTGTCGAAAGTTCAGACTACACATCCAACCTATAAGCTGTTAGATATTTATACAATAAATATAATATGTGAAAGAAATAATTAATTCAAGTGAAGTGCCCAACTTGTGAAAATTGTGGAATTTGTGTGGGAGGTCGAGGGTTCGAGTCACGCCTCACGCACTATAGACACCTAAGCCTGCATGATTTCTACCATACTCCAAAATAATATTTATATTTATCTTATTTCTTTCATGTGGGGGATTGTTAGATATTTATACAATAAATATAATATGTGAAAGAAATAATTAATTCAAGTGAAGTGCCCAACATGTGAAAATTGTGGAATTTGTGTGGGAGGTCGAGGGTTCGAGTCACGCCTCACGCATTATATTAAAAGTCTTTGATTGGACTTTGGGCTTTGTTGATTCCAAAAATAATTTTTAATTTTTTTAATCATTTTCGAATTTATTTAATGTGTCAACTAGCCAATAAAATATGATCGTTTTTAACTGCTCCAATATTAACAGCTCATTACCACTAACCATAAAACCT
>CAIGRP010097246.1:0-16471 GCA_903798385.1 Fraxinus cuspidata
CATACGTTAGTCATGACAAGTGCCCGAGGAACGATCGAGAGAAAGGGAAAGGCCCAAAAGGAAGAGAGCATGACAAGCCTACGGTAGGAACCATTAACATTATCGTTGGGGGAATTGCATCAAGAGGAGACTCGAACAATGGGCGTAAGTAGTATGCCAGGCAATATAGCCCAAGCTCGAGGACGGTGCCTGGTGACATGGAAGGATCACATTCGGGTCACAAGATCTGGAGGGCTTGTCACATCCACACGATGATGCCTAGGTCATATCAGCGATCATAGCTAATTTAGAGGTAAAGAGGATATTGGTTGATAATGGGACCGCAGCCAACATAATCTCTCATGAGGCATACTCTAAGATGGAAATTTCAGTCGAGTAGCTCAAGGCCGTTAAAACACCACTTCAAGGATTTGGAGGCGGCACGATCATTCCAGATGGGGTCGTTAATCTTCCACTTACATTGGGGTCGAATCGAAAGCAGGTAATCGAAATCACCTCGTTCTAGGTAGTCCATGCTTCAATGGCATTCTGGGAAGGCCATTATTCAACAAGATTAGAGCTATTGTTTCTACTTTCCACCTTGCTATGAAGTTCTCTACTAGTAATGGTGTGGGTGTAGTACGTGGAGACCAGCTAGTTGCTAGACAGTGCTATATTACCTGTGTTCGGGGGATAAGCTTCAATGTCATACAAATCTCATCATCCGAACTCTAGCCTGACCTTAAAGGAAGACTTGCTCCAGTGGAAGAATTGGTTGAGGTCGAGCTCGAGGCTGCTAAGAAGGTGACGATTGGTCGGGATCTTGATGTCACCCTCATGCAAAGAAAGAGGCAGGTCACACTAGAGCGTAGCGAGGTCATACGAGAGGAGATTGATAAGTTGATCAATGCTCGGTTTATACGAGAAGTTCAGTACCCTGACTGGCCACCAATATCGTCCTCGTCAAAAATGCCAACGACAAGTGGAGAGTGTGTTTCGACTTCACAGTTCTTAACAAGGCATGCCTAAAGGACAGTTATTCCCTACCTTGGATTGACAACCTCGTGGATAGCACATCGGGCCACGAATTGTACAGCTTCCTCGATGCATTTTCTGGCTATCATCAGATCCTCAGGCCGAAGAGGATCAGGAAAAGACATCATTTATGGCTGACTCGGCCATATATTGTTATAGGGTCCTTCCGTTTGGGTTGAAGAATGTAGGAGCAACTTATCAGGGACTTGTCAACAAAATCTTTGCTAGGATGATTGGAAAAAATATCGAGGCTTATGTGGAAGACATGGTAGTCAAGAGCAAACAAGCGGAGCATCATATTGTTGATCTTAAGGAAGTATTCTCCACCCTTCGGGAATATGACTAAAATTAAATCCAACAAAGTGCGCCTTTGGAGTAGCCTCGAGCAAATTTTTGGGTTTTATGATAACGCACAGGAGAATTGAAGCTAATTCGGTCAAAATACATGTAATGACATCTATGCAGTCTCCTAAGAACAAGAAAAAGGTGCAAAAATTGATGGGTCGGGTTGCCGCCTTGAACAAGTTCATGTCTTAAGCAGTGGATGGATGCTTCCCATTTTACAAGGCTCTAAAGGAAAATCATAACTTTAAATGATATGAGGATTGTGAGAAGGTGTTCTAGGAGCTCAAGTGGACATTGGTAACCCCACCTGTTCTGACGAGGCCGGAACCCGGAGATACTTTATTTTTATACAGTCTCTCAAAATACGGTGAGTAGCTTTTTGGTGAAAGAGGTCAACAAAGTTCAACAGCTAATCTACTATGTGAGCAAGGTACTACTTGATGCGGAGACCAGATATACAATGGTCGAATAGCTAGCTCTTGCTCTGGTGGTGGTAGTACGGAAGTTGCGACAATACTTTCAATCTCATCCAATTGTGGTACTTATCAATGAACCACTCAAGCATATACTCTAGAAGCCCGACATGTCTGGGAGGCTACTAAAATAGGCTATTGAACTTGGCGAATTTGACATTGAATTCAAGCCCCGACCCTTGATTAAAGCACAGGCCTTGGCCAACTTTATAGCATAACTCATCCCAAAGCCTTGTAGGCCAGGAGATAGCCCGACCATTGATGTCATAGACGCATGGGAGATATTTGTAGATGGAGCATCAAACTTCTCGGGTATGGGTGTCATACTTATCAGCCCGGACAGGCGTACAGAAGTGCAATGTGCACTCCGATTTGAATTTGGCACTACAAACAATGAAGCAAAGTACAAAACAGTGATAATTACGCAAGAGCTTGCCATTAATCTCGAGCTTGAACACATATAAATTTTCAGGGATTCGCAACTAATGATCGGCCAGATTGAGGGAACATTCGAAATAAAGGATGAAAAGATGAGCCTATATTGCTTGAGAGTTCATGATCTTCAAAATCAGAAGTTGTGAAATTATAAAGATTTCCCAAACCCACAACTGTAAGGCCGATGCCTTGTCCAAGCTCCTCTTCATGGGAAATGATGGTCTTGACAGAACAGTTCATGTCAAATTTGTAATAGAGCCAAGCATAAGTCAAGCACCATCCATCACGGATATTGAGCACAAGTCGTGTTTGACGGACCCAATAGTTGATTTTATAACTAAAGGGAGTTCGCCTGTTGACCCGCGGTTGGCAAGAAGCAATCGAACTCAAGCACCAAGGTATTGTATGATCAAAGGAGGTTAATTTCGCCGAAGTTTCACTCTTCTATGCCTTCGATGCCTCAAACCTTCAAAAGCTGCCAAAGCCTTAGTAGAAGTCCACGAAGGTGTCAAGGAGCTCGGCTCTAGCCTTTAAACTTGTAAATTATGGATATTACTGGCCTACCATAAAGATGGATGCTGTAAACCATGTTAAGAGATGTGATAAGTGTCAGAGGTTCGTCAACATCATCCATTCTCCGACAGAGGACCTCATCCCTATTTATTACACAGCCCCATTCAAGCAATAGGGTGTAGACATCCTCGGTCCTTTCCCACTCGCCCGAGGACAACTGAAGTTAAGAGATGTGATAAGTGTCAAAGGTTCGACAACATCATCCATTCTCCGGCAGAGGACCTCACCCCTATTCATTCATCAGTCCTTTTCCACTCGCCTGAGGACAACTGAAGTTCATCGCAGTAGCTGTGGAATATTTCACTAAATGGGCCGAGGTCGAGCAACTGGCCACAATTTCAGAACCCAAGTTGAGGTCATTTGTTTGGAAGTCCATCGTTTGCAGGTTCGGAATACCCCAGGTCCTCATAACCGACAATGGAAGGCAATTTGACAACCCACAGTTCAAAAGCTTTTGCACCAACTTGGGGATTGACCACCGCTTGCCATCGGTTGCACATCTTGAAAGCAACGACCTAGCTGAGGTTACAAATCGGATTATATTGCATGACCTTAGGATGAGGCTCGGAGAAGCTAGGGGAGAATGGTTTGAGGAGCTGCCCTCTATATTCTGGACATATAGAACTTATCACAAAACCACAACAGGAGAAACCCCTTTCATGTTAGCATTTGGTATAGAAGCTACCCTTCCAATTGAGACTAGACTGTCGAACTTCAAAAGGCTTGATCCCGGATCCAAAAAGCACACAACAAAGCACCTTGACCTCCTTGAAGAGGTAAAAGAACAAGCCTCCATAAGGGTTGTATCTTACCAGAAAGCTAAGCACTTCAACAGTAGTGTAAGATCCAGGAAGTTCAAGGTTGGAGATCTCATGTTGAGGAAAGCTGAAGCATCAGGTCATGCCATGCCCCGGGCAAGCTAGGAGCCATTTGGGAAGGGCATTTTGAAGTCATAAGACAAGTCCACAAAGGAGCATACAACTTAAGAGACACCTCGGGAAGACCACTCCCCAAGCCTTGGAATGTTGATAATCTGAAGATCTATTACAAATAGCTTAGTTCACTTAGTTTTTTCTTCTTTTACTGTTACTTTTTCAGTTTGTCGCGCTTGCTTGCCCCGCGTCTTTTTTCCTTTTAAGTAGTTGGACCTGCTACCCAATTTCAGTATTTGGAAAAGATAAATTTGCTAGAATAATTAGAATCGGTATTTCATCCCAAATAAAATGATCTTAACCTCAAATATATTGAAGCATTGCCCCGCACAAGCACCTTAAAGCCTTACTCTGCGCAAGCACTTCAAAGCCTTGCCCCGTGCAAGCACCCTAAATCCTTGCCCCGTGCAAGCATCTTCAAGTCTTGTCCCGCGCAAGCACCTTCAAGTCTTGTCCCGCGCAAGCACCTTCAAGCTTTGTCCCACACAAGAACCTCCAAGCATTGCCCTGTGCAAGCACCTAATTCGAGTTTATAATTTGATTATTTGAGTACTCCTCGAGTTTATAATTTGATTATTCGATTGTTCGAGTTTTAACCACCTCGGGATTAAGAGCCTAATACTCCTCAAGCTCGAGTGCTTGATTATCCTCAAGATCCTAACTCATTTTATCATTATTTGATTATTTAAGTTTCACACTCCTCGAGCTCGAGTGCTTGATTGTCCTCGAGATCCTAAATCATTTTATCATTATTTGATTATTTAAGTTTCATACTCCTCGAGCTCGAGCGCTAGATTGTCCTCGAGATCCTAACTCATTTTATCATTATTTGATTATTTGAGTTTCACAC
The DNA here is from genome assembly GCA_903798385.1 of Fraxinus cuspidata. NCBI lineage: Eukaryota > Viridiplantae > Streptophyta > Magnoliopsida > Lamiales > Oleaceae > Fraxinus > Fraxinus cuspidata. The sequence goes on from CAIGRP010097246.1 coordinate 4,623, forward strand.
TCCTTGAGCTCGAGTGCTTGATTATTTGAGTTTCACACTGCTCGAGCTCGAGTGCTTGATTATCCTCGAGATCCAAAGTATCATTATTTCATTATTCGAGATTATCCTCGAGTTCTTGTTAAATCATCGTTTGATTATTCGAGTTTTGGAATCCTCGAGCTCAATTGCTTAATTGTCCTCGAGTTCTTCACTAACATCATTGATCGATTGTTCTAGTTGTATAATCCTCGAGTTCTTAACTTATGATAACAACATACAGTTTTGAAAAATGGCTCGTGCACAAATACTACTGGCAGAACATTAAACAATCAAAATTTTAGAGCAATACCAAATGTGATCGAGCATTGTACTTAAAGACAAAACAAAACAAAACATAAAATTCAGGAGAAGCCCAGCTCGGGCAATGTACTTGAATGTTCAAAAACCTAAAATTATGATCGGGGAGGAAAGGGCCCTAATCTATGTCGTCACCCGGAGGCATGTCAACATCATCTTCTTCCCCAACGTCAACGTCATCCTCAGCCACGGTCTCCTCAGAAGCTGATAGCTCGAGTGTGTTTGTGACTTTGAGCTTGGGCTGCAAATGCTCGGGATCAACGTTAGGAAGCTTCGCACTCAAATAAACTCGAGCTTACTTGAACGCATAGTTGTAAAAACCCATTGCGTAGTCTCTTTTGATTGTAACAAACTCCTCAGACTTCTTGAAGTGGTCGACCATTTCAACTCGAGCGTCAGCCAACTTAGATTCAAATTCTTTTGTCTTCTGCTCGAGTTCAAGCTTTGCCTCTTCGACTTCATCCTTCGCCACCCCAATCTTGTCCCTAGCTTTGTGAAGGCTAGTCTCAAGCTCGGTGATCTTAGCCAAATTCTAGCCACGTTCAACTTCGAGCTCTGCCACACGTCAGGTTCGGAGCTCCAGGGCACTTTTCAGTTTGTTCATTTCTTTGGAATCATCCTCGCCCTTCAAAGACATTCCCCGAGCAACACTGAGCACCTCCAAAATACGAACAGTTCAGCGTTAAAAAATCAACAAACTAAACTTCATGCTCGAAAACGACAAACCAAACTTACCTTCAGAGCGAAGGACTAGAGCATTCTCACTTAATCCTCGAGCTCTATGGCTCGATATTTGTCCATGAGATAGGGTAGGAGGATGTAGCTTTCTCCACCATCTGAGCCTCGAGGTTGGTGTAGCATGACATGGCTAGAAGACTCGTCGGGCCCTCTTCTCACCTCGAGCGCACTAGCTCGAGGTCTCTTTTTCCCTTTCTCTAACTTGGAGCTCGAGTCTGGGGGATCTTCAATTTCTGACTTGTCGCCAGTGGCAATGCCTGGGGATCGAAAGTTATGTCCTCTACAAAGTAACAAGTTGTTAGCTCGAGGAATGGTAGGGATTTAATGATGAATGAAAAATAAAGAAGTTAAGTCCTACCCTCAAAACCTTTTACATTCGCTAGGTCGAGAATATCATCCCCGAGCATGTGAGGTCATAATAAAATGGCTTGAGAATTTCCAAACTCTGCCCATCTCTTTCTAAAATTTCAAAATAGGCTTGCCCTTCGTTAAANGTGATGAAATTAGAATGCAAAAATTTAAGTCCTACCCTCAAGGCCTTTCACATGCGCTAGGTCGAGAATATCATCCCCGAGCATGTGAGGTCATAATAAAATGGCTTGAGAATTTCCAAACTCTGCCCATCTCTTTCTAAAATTTCAAAATAGGCCTGCCCTTCGTTAAATTGAGCAGTGTCCGGGATAGTCACCGAGGATCAAAAGGGTGATCGGGGTCTTGAGGTTGAATAAAAAAATATTTTTGCTTCCATCTCTTGAGGGAGCTCGGCATTTTGGGGATCTTATACCTACCTCGGGTTGACATATAAATAAAGTAGTTATAGCCCGGTAAGGACTTAAGCTCGAACACCATCCTATGGAGGTCAAGCCTAGGTGTTATAAACAAGAACCTACAAGCTACAAAAAAAATAAAAATCATCATCCATGCGTTAGGGACAAGCTACCCAGGACACATAAAGTGCTCGACCAGAAAATCTATGAAGAAAGAATGAAGAGGCCATCTGAAGCCTCCCTTCAATACGTCCCTAAAAATCACTATCTCCCATTCTCGAACACTAACTACACTATCATCAGGCCCATGAATTCTAATATCGCACCCCCCATGAGCTCGAACTCCCTGTCTATGGATATTACTTCATGCTCTTTATATCGACCTCTAAGGTCGGGGTAATTCAGAATAGGCCTAGTGTCTAAGGGGACATTGAGCCCAACCCCGAAGAACTATTAGAAGACATCACTAGGATTGGAACTTAAAATTATCTATGAGTCTCAAGGTCTTACCTTAGATGAACCATAAGCCCGAGGTGGTTCGATGAGTTTTGAGAGGGAGTAAGGTGACAAATAAGGTAGGGCAAGAGGGTATTTATAGGATTTTAAAGAAGGCCAAAGGTCTCTTAATCCTAGCCTTCCAGCCTGCTACGTGGAAACATCCATCCTCTAAGGGTAATCATTGGCTCGAATATCGAAGCCACGTATCTCACTATCATGAACCCTATACTCAGTTTGCTTAAAAAGGCTGAGCAGCCCATTTCTATGGCTATTCAGTCCAAATTTAAAGGCTGAGCAGCCCATTTCCATGGTTGTTCAGTCCAATTTCAAAGGTTGAGTAGCTCATTTCCATGGCTATTCAGTCTAAATTCAAAGGCTGAACAGCCCATTTCCATGGCTGCCCAGTCCAACTTCAAAGGCTGGGCAGCCCATTTCCATGGCCGTTCAGTCCAACTTCAAAGGCTGAGCATCCCATTTCCATGGCTGCCCAGTCCAACTTTAAAGGCTGGGCAGCCCATTTCCATGGCTATTCAGTCCAACTTTAAAAGCTGAGCATCCTATTTCCATGGTTGCCCAGTCTAACTTCAAAGGCTAAGCAGCCCATTTCCATGGTTATTCAGTCTAATTTCAAAGGCTGAGCAGCCCATTTCCATGGATGTTCAGTCTAAATTTAAAGGCCGGGCATCCATTTCCGTGGCTATTCAGTCCAATTTCAAAGGCTTAACATCCCATTTCCATGGCTGCCCAGTCTAACTTTAAAGGCTGTGCAGCCCATTTCCATGACTATTCAGTACAAATACAAAGGCTAATCATCTACTTTTCCAAGGCTGCTCAGTCCTATTCCTGAGGGTTGTCATTCTTGTGATAATTGTCATGTGCATAACATCCCAGAATCTCAAGCACGCGTCTCTGACATGGATGCACGGGGGCCAATGATAATACCAATGTTTGTGTCGAGCCCGAGCACATAACCCGAGAAGTGTGTTCCTGGTTTGATGTCAACACTTCATAGAGAGCTCGGGCATATCTCCTCGGAAATACCTGTCTTCTGTCATGAGGTCTTCACCGGGATAACAACTAAACCTTGTACCGTGAAGCCCTCGACTTATTAAAACTCTCCCTCATGTCAAAGCATGTCCAAACCTAAGAGAGAGAGAGAGTCATGCTGTCAATATGTTACCTCATCCTGAAAGAATTCTACTATCAGAGTCCCATCCTTGTCCAAACACATGGATGATACAAAGTCAATTAAGTTGTAATTTCCAATCATGTTAGAACTCCTAGGATTTCAACATTGTAATCCTACTTGGAGTTCACTACCTATCTTTATAAATATATGATTTCAATTCACTAAGGTACGTTTTGAACATTCAATTTTCAGAACTCAAAATTTTCTTTTTCTCTATCTGACTTAAGTATTGGAGGGGCGACGGGAACACACCTCAATGCCTTTGTTTTAGGTACCGAAAGATCTTATTCATGCTCATTCTCAGCTGTTAGGCTCAGAAATCAACAGGTACGATTTTTGGTAGCAACAATAGTTTAGACGTTGACGACCCCAATATTGACAAGTTTGTGAACCAGCTTAATCCTCATAGTTTAAAGACATTCAAATCTACAATGAGCCTACGTACATACGAGAGGCTATCAAAACTAACCCACCCATTTTTCCATGCCTACTTAAAGCTTCTTAGTTTATTGGATTATCCATTCATATGTATTAATTAAACTTGGTCTACACTGAGTAGTTTAGGCATGTCTACTAAAATTGTTTTGAAGTGGAAACTAATGAAGAATTTGTTGTGCCTAGTTGATTTCCAACATTTTCAAGTGAGATTTGATGAGTCACAATGCTGACTCCTGATTCTGTACTAATGGCATTCAAATTAGTAGATATCCACAGACTTGTACTTTTCCTTTAATTCCAACCAAATCTTTACATTTTAAACCCTTTCGATTAACCAAATTATAAAGACACCTTTTGAAGTAGGGGTGTTAAATGGATATCCAACTCACGCTCATGTGTGAATCGAGTCTAGCACAAGCTGGCCCTCTTCATCAAAAGTGGGCTCGGTTCGCCCTACAAACTCATCCTATAGTAGGGCAAGTGATGCAGTGAGGAATAATGGAAGCTAAATCTATGCATGCAATGATCTCACAACTCTTCTACATGCCTAGTAATCTGAACGAGGAATATAGGAAACAGGAAAAAACTCTCGCAGAGTATTATTATTGATTGAAAATAATCCAAAAGTTCTTTGACGGCTACTGAACATTGCATATATATGTGTATATATATATATATATATATATATATATATATATGAAATTAAAGACAACCCTAACAACCAACTTACCTAAAATACGTGACACGTGACAGAAAAAATATTGAATTAATAGAAAAGAAAATAAACTTACCTAAAATACGTGACAGACAAAATATTGAAAAAATAGAAAACAAAAACTACGCAAGCAGGAAGAAAATTAATTGAAATAATACGCCTCATCTCTATACAAGTGGTGCCTACTTGATCCCCATTTCCATAATATTGGCGACTATTTGATCTTGACAAATCACCAAAATACAGAACCAAGTACTTGACGTTGAACACATCACTGGTTGTCATATGGCTTGGGAGTTTCAATATGTACACATTAGGATTGATTTTCTCAATTATTTCCAGCGGACCAAGCTTTCTAGTAGCAAGCTTATTATAGTCACCAACGAAAAAACTATCTTTCGTCAGGATATCCCACACCAAGTCCCCGACCTCAAACTCCATTGCCCTTCTCTTCATATCAGCAGCAGCCTTGTATTTCACAGTAGAATCCTGCAAGTTCTTAACAGTGGCTGCATGAGTCTGTTGAATTTGATAGATTAAATCTTCATCCTTGACATGAACTCGTCGGATATCAGTAATATGAGCCAAATCAAGTGGTGGACGAGGATTATAACCATATATCACATGAAAAAGGACTAAACCCTATAGTCATATTAGTAGATCGATTGTAAGCAAACTTAACCTAAAATAGTTTCCGATTCCAAGACTTCAGGTGATCACCCACCAAACAGCGCAACAAGTCCCCCAAAGAACGGTTGACAACTTCAATCTGGCCATTGGTTTGAGGGTGATAGGCACTACTAAAGTCGAGCTTGATGTTAGACAAATACCACAAACATCGCCAAAAGTTGCTAAGAAAATGGGTATCTCTGTCAGACACAACAGATGAAGGTAATCCATGTAATCAATAAACCTCACGAAAGTAAAGTTGTGCAACATTAACAGCACTTGTTGTTTTCTTGCAAGCCACAAAGTGTGCAATCTTGGAGAATATATCCACCACCACAGAAATAGAATCATGTCCACACTGTGTTCTTGACAACCCCAACACAAAATCCATGCTAACGTTAGACCAAAGCCTTTCTGGAATAGGCAAAGGCAGATAGAGACCTGCATTAGTTGCTCTCCCTTTCGAGACTTGGCAGACCTCACAACCCTCCACAAATCATGCAACTTCCTTTTGCATATGAGGCCAGAAAAACTGCTCAGTGAGAAGCTTCAAAGTTTTGTCATGCCCCACATGACCTTCATTGTGCAATTCTTGAATAATCTTTAGGCGCAAACTCCCTGCAGGAATACACAACTGATTACCTTTGAATAGAAACCCATCATGCATAGTGTAATCATCCCGCAGTCGTGACCCCAAGTCACTCATAATAGGGCCAAAATAGAGATCAAGAGATAAGTAATCTTTGAACTAATTAAAGCCAATTACCTTGGTCTGCATTTGCACCAGCAAAGATGATTTCCTACTTAAAGCATCTGCTACCCTGTTTACAGCTCCCGACTTGTGTTTAATGGTGAAGGAAAATTGTTGAGTGTAAGCGGCCCAACGTACATGTCTAGATGATAATTTATCCTGACTATGAAGGTGCTTCAATGCCTCATGATCGGAATAAAGAATAAACTCGTTATAAGCCAGATAAGAACTCCAATGCTTCAAAGATCGAACTACAGCATAAAATTCCACATCATAGGCACTATAATTGAGTTTAGAACCACCCAAGTTCTCACTGAAGTAAGCCACAGGCTTGCCCCCCTTGACTTAAAACAGCCACATTTCCAACTTTAGAAGCTGCTTCATTGGTCCAGAAGAATTTTCCACCCTTCATACAATTCGTAAGTGGTGCCATAATGGTACTAAAGTAAGGAATAAAGCACCTATAAAAAGACACCAACCCATGGAAGCTATGTACCTCCTAAATGGTAGAAGGAACTAGCCATTGCTGAACAGCTACTACCTTAGAATCATCTACAGATAGACCATCCCTTGAAACTACATAGCCCAGAAATAAGACCGAGTCTATCATGAAAGAACATTTGGCCATTGCTACAAAACATTTTTCCTTGCGTAACACTTCCAAGACCTCCCTTAACTGTTGAAGATGCAGATCCACAGTAGCACTATAAATCAAGATGTCATCGAAGTAGACTACAAGATATTTACCAATGAATGGTTTGAAAATCTGGTTCATAATCCGTATAAAAGTGCTAGAGGCATTCGATAGTCCAAAAGGCATTACCAACCTCTCATACAACCCCTCTCTAGTTTTGAATGAAGTTTTCCATTCATCGTCTGGACGTATGCGAATTTGATGATAACTACTTTTCAAATCTAACTTGGTAAACACAGTAGCACCACTTAATTGATCCAACAGGTCATCCAACCGAGGAATAGGAAATCGGTACCTGACTGTAATCTTGTTGATAGCCCGACTTTCTACACACACATCCTCCAGAAACCGTCATGTTTTGGAGTAAGTAACGCTGGCATGACACAAGGACTATGAGTTCCCTGATATGACCCTTAGACAACAAGGCCTCCACTTGACGTCTAAGCTTCTCATGTTCTTTGGGGCTCATGCGGTAATGTGGTGGATTTGGTAGATTAGTGCCCGACACCAAGTCAATTTGATGTTGTATATCCCTCAACGGTGGTAAACCTTCAGGTAGTTCATCTGGAAATACATTAGAGAATTCTTCCACCAACTTAGACACGAGGGATGGACTTCTCTCCCTTTACTACTCTCTCTTCCCAACAACACAAACACCACCCCAGATTCCTGCAATTCAGTCATAAACTCCCTTTCGGTCAACAAAATATTTTCCTCCCCTGAAGTGTGTTGAGGCTCCCCCTGCTTGTTAGGTAATAAGACAATCTTCACTTTGTCAAGACAAAACTATATGTATTCTGTCATCCATCGTGAATAGCACCCCTATCATATTGCCATGGTCGACCTAATAAAAGATGACATGCATCTATGGTTATTATGTCACACCAAATTTTATCTTTATACTTCGCACCGATAGAAAATGATACTAAGCACTATTTAGAAATAGTTATTTCATTTCCCCTCTTGAGCCAAGCAATTTGTAAGGACTAGGATGTTTCTCTTTCTCTAGTCCTAACTTCTTAATAGCCTCTTCAGAAACAACATCGATGATAAGCTTACAAACCTTGCTGCCATTAGTACAGGTAAACTGGAAAATAATGTGGCATAACCAGTCATCACCGTCACCCTTACGAGGTTCCAAACACATCCCCCTCACTACTAATAAATGACTTTCATCACCTGCAACCTGCTCCTCTACATATTCCTCTTCCCCAATATTGTAAATAGGCCCATGTTCGACATCTACCAAACTGTCAACACCAGTTTCCCCAGAATCAATGAACATCTCCGTATTTAGGACCCTTCTTACAATCTTCCATGCAGTGACCCATTTCACCACATATAAAACATTGAGAACTTGATGCTACTCCCCTGGTTGTCTAGGTATTGGTTATTCCTCTTTTTTCTGTGGTAGACGCGACCACAATACGCTGAGAGGCTGATTGGTTTGTACCAGAAATACTACCAATGTTGACTCCGCTAGCACACCATGTTCTCCTAGATAACATTTTCTCCAAGTGTAGGGCTCGCTCTGGGCTTCAGAAACATTCACAGGGTCAAAAAAAACTTAAGGAGTCCTGAAATCGTTGCCTTATCCCTCCAATATACCGAGACACCAACTGAACTTCTGATTCAGCCAAATCTACACGTGCTATCAATTTATAAAAGTCTGTAGTATATTCATCCACTGATCGTGAGCCCTGCCTAAGATTCTGAAGTTGTTGATGCATTGTCCTCACATAATTATGAGGTAAAAATGCTGCCCTCATGTGTTTCAACAATTTCTCCCAACTATTAATTTTAAGTTTACCTTGGCGCACTCTAGTTTGCTATGTATATATATACATACATATATATATATATATATATATATATATATATATATATGAAATTAAAAACAAAAAGACAACCCTAACAACCAACTTATGTAAAATATGTGACAAACAAAATATTGAATTAACAGGAAAGAAAATAAACTTACCTAAAATACGTGATCGATAAAATATTGAAATAACAGGAAAGAAAATAATACGCCAATAGGAAGAAAATTAATTGAAATAATACGCCTCCTCTCCATACAAGTGGTGCCTACTTGATCCCCATTTCCATAATATTGGCGGCTATTTGATCTACATCAGCAAGCCATATTTTGTTTTTTTTTTGAATTTGAACTGAAAATTGCACTTTCACTTACCAAAGTGTAATGAAGACATAAACTTATAAGAAAAAGGTAAACTTAAAAGTAATATTCGCTAAAAGAATTATAGTTATAGAAATCCTCCTCCTTTAGTCGAGTTCAAGACCATCTATAATATACAGGTGGGATTAAAATTGTACGGGAATAAAGATTTCATGTACAATATTTATAAAAACAAATGAATTAATATAATATATAACAATTAGGAAAACAAAATATACTTACAATTCTACAGTTATAGTCTTTTCAATTGCAAATTTAAAAAGATGGTCACAGTTATTTACTTGAAGTCATCAGCGCATATAAATGTGCTTCTATAGGGGTTGTAAACATTTCCAAAAAACGTGATGCATCTCAATCTAATATATAGTTTTTCATAATAGATAGACCTTATGTATGTAATTGTTGATAAAGACACGGTGCCAGAACAAGTCCTAAGCTATACTGACAATAATAGATATTGATACCAATGTATATTTCACCATTGAAGTAAATTGAGGAAGTTTACCCTTATTAAATGGCATAGATCCTGGGGCTTTTAACCATCCTATGCATTTGGACTTTTCTTTTTCTTACGTGGGTCAGGCCTCCAAGGCTCCTTTATTAAATGGTCAAACCAACTAAAACAAGCAAAATTATGGAACCTTACAATAATACTGTTATATGTGTACCATATACTGCCAACATAACACATAGTATCAATGCCTAAGGAAATATTATCTCATTAGTTTATAAAGAATAATTTTAATTTTTTTAATCTTAAGAAACGCCTTAATTTTTAAATCTTTAAAATTTAGACCAGAAATAAATTAAATTATTTTCATTCTAAGAAGGTGATGATCAACCAGCCATTCCGTAAATTATGTATAATAGAACAATATAAGCATATAAGCAATTAGATAGTGAAAGCTATTTACAAACTAATTGTATAATATTAACCCCGAACAAATTATGAAATTAGAAAAATAAAAAGATTCAATCAACGAATTAGAAGAGTGATAGATGCAAAATTAAATTGCTAAAGAGACTAGAGTAGTATATTAGTGAGATTATAAAGAAAGCTAAAAGTGAAATGTGATATGAAATATGTTTACATATCCGTCCTTATTTATAGACTCTGAATTCAACACAAAAAATTGGTGGCCACGTGTGACACATTTTCTATAACGTAAATATATCGAAAGTTTACGATGTCAAGTTTGTAATATAAAGATCAAATACGGAAGTTGAATTCACAAGGCTTGAAATTCAATTTATTACTAAGTACTATAATTGTGTAACTCTTATTTTATTTTATCTAGGTGATCAATTTTTGGAATCAATGGTTTTTTTTTTAACTAGTCTAACAATGAATGTTGTGACAAATCCTACGATTGCAATGCCAGTTTGAAGAGTTAATCAATATTAGAAAATCTAGGATTTTGATTTCACTTAAGTATCAATTATGTTCCTCAATCATCTAGTTATCTTTAATCAATTTTTCCAAGTTCATAAACAAAAACCCTAATATAATTGTACACCATCTCTCAAGTGCCGATTAAAAGTTATTCCTATAAGTCAATTCAAATATTTCTATTCCGAATTAAAAGTTTGGGAATTATCAAATTCTTAGTTCGTATGTAGAACGTGCTTTAAAAGAAATTATACTTTATCTCAAAATCTATAATTTTCTAAGTTGTGTTATTCTAAGATCAAGTCTAAGTTTTCCTCTCTCGAGTGCCGAAACTTAAACAGTCAATTCATTCTATTAGTAGTCAAGTAATTGAAAACATTAAAACAATAACACAAATAAACAGAATAGAAAATATCGATGAAATAACTATTTAATAATCAAAATATAATCTCAAGTTAGTTACATCAAACTTTAGATATGGAATTTAGTTCGTGATAGATGAAAGAGAAACTATCAAATTCATAATAAAAAAAACATATAGAGAAGAAAAAGATAAAACTGTTTTGGAGTTGAATCGGTCTTCTTCTTGATGTTCTTGATATTCTTCTTGATCTTTTGATTGATTTCTTGCTCTTGCCTCGATGAATTGTAGTTTAGAGTCTCTTTCTAAGTTGTATTTATGGTTTTAACAAGTGTTAGATGAGTTTTAGTCTAATTGAGCTTTTAAAAAGGGATAAAACTCTAAACCCTAGTTGGGCTGTGACGCGACACTAGGACACCATCTTGCTGTTGTTTCTTCGAGAGTGGGTGTTGGGGCGCCCTGTTTGTGGGGCCTAGGGGCCCACTTTCGAGAAAAATTCAACACTACACATCCTTCAGTATTTTTAACATAACTTTCTCTCCCATATATCCGATTAAGTTGAATCAAAGTGTGTTAAAAAGATAGGTCAAAGGGCTACAACTTTACTAGAAATAGTTCTTTTCCAATTCGAACGTTCATTATATTAAAAAATGGGTCTCAATCTTCATCTAAAAATCTTGAACATATTTTGCGGTTTAAATTTGATTTGTGAAATAATTTTGATCATATTTCACTCCTTTTTCACTTCTAATTGAGTCAAATTGCCTCCTAGCAATTTTCAATTATCATTTTGTAGTCCAAATCAACTATTGAAAGTTGCAATTGAATCCTCAAACTTTATATTTCACCATTTTCGTTATTTTCACTTATTTCTTTAAATTTAGCTTCCACTCATTGAGATTCACCAAATTAACATTAAATTCTCCTTGGTTCATGCTAATATCACTATTTTCTCCAAATTTTGCACCATTTACACCAATTCACCTAACCTATAAAACAACACGTAAACACAAATCAAAACGTTCTAAAACTCTAAGAATCAAACGAAATATCAAGATTAAGTAGTATTAATATGATAAGTGAAATACACTCATCAAACCCCC